>JAPYZP010002549.1:0-13194 GCA_030522985.1 Torymus sinensis
TTTTTCGCGTTGTCTCTTCTTCTTTATTTAGTAGACGACAGGTCGCCGTGTGTTGGCGATGACGTGCGACGACGATGATGATTAATTGCCAGGTGTCTGGGAGAGCGCAGGTGGAGGCGAAGGATGACGACGTCGACTACTCGCGACGATAAACCGGAGCAGTAGTGATGGAAGTGATACGGTTGTCATCGCTCATACTGTCTCGATGGATCGCACCCACACTACTGGACGCGCGCGCGGAGAGAGAGGAGAGCGCAAAATCCGTCTGCTGAAAAAGGCAGACTTTCAAGGTGTGTTTCGGAGCAGCGTAAGGCGGAGGCCGGAGAGTCATGGGACACGGGTTTTCTGACGGTCAAGGTTACAGGTGGGGTTAGGGCGCGAAGCTTGAAATGACTTCGGGAGAAAATTGATGATAATGGAAAGAAAACCTGTTGATTGCTTATACTTATCAGCAAGATTTATTGCGTATTCTTAAACATGATAGTTATCAATTAACTATATTTTTACTTTAAATTTGTTCGTTTATGACATTATAAAATATTTATTACCGACGTTCTTGATGATTTATCAATTATTATGACGCCGTGTGTCATTATTTACTTACCTATGCAGCGCAGTTGCATACAATTTTTCTCCGAAACTCTGTATACGCGCTCTACGCTATTGTCGACCCAAATTGGCGTTGCACCGTGCAACTACTTAAAGTGTTAGTCATCCTCTGTCACACGTAAAAATAATAATACGTAAGTACAATTTATACCCACTGCCGTTCTCGGGGACTCGCTCTCTCGTCATCTTCTCTTCAATTCACGCGCGCGAGACGCACCCGGCACGACAGCCATTGCTCGCTCACCCATGCGAATTCACCCTGGGGTGAGTTCCTGTATACATACGTCCCTAGTATATGTGTCGGCATACCTAACATACGGATATATGCCTATACGTATCTACTATAGCGTTTACGTGAAATTTTGCGATTTGTTTACTCCGATCATCTGGTAGTGTGTCAAAATCTCACGTGCATGCGCTTGCTATACTGCATTGCGCCCCGAGTGCGAGTGAGAGTGGAGGGACGAATGCGTTGCCAGAGAATATGAGCGATTGCTGTCGCGGCAGCGACAATGGATCGAAAAAGGCACAAAGTTTGGTACGTGGTTTTGGGGATGAGATAACCTCAGATCAAAAGAAAATAATGAATGTATTTGTAATGGATGCTTTTTTGTGTTTTGTGATGGTAGCATGGTCTCAGACTTCTTTTACCCGAACATGGGAGGAGTCGAGGAGCACATCTTCAATCTGTCCCAGTGTCTGTTGGATAGAGGCCACAAGGTTGTGGTCCTCACTCATTCCTATCAGGACAGAGTGGGAGTGAGATACATGACAAATGGCCTGAAGGTTTACTACCTGCCGATCAAAGTATTTTATAACCAATGTGTATTGCCCACCATGGTGTGTTCAATTCCCCTGATCAGGTACATTCTGATAAGGGAGAAGGTTGAGATAATACATGGTCATTCTGCGTTTTCAGCCTTGGCGCACGAAGGGATGATGATTGGTAGACTAATGGGATTAAAGGTAAACGTTAATGTTATTTTTCATGACAGACACCCAATCGAGTTAATTTTAGTCTATGTATTTGTATCTTTATTTTGGCTATAACTATGTCTGTATAATTTGATTTCTTTAGTATTTGTAAACTGAACTGTAATTAGTAAAATACTATACAGCTCATTAACAAATGTTTTTAGACTGTTTTCACAGATCATTCGCTATTTGGTTTTGCCGATGCCTCTGCTGTATTAACAAACAAGTGTTTAGAAATATCTCTGGCTGACTGTGATCACTGTATATGTGTGTCACACACAGGCAAGGAAAACACTGTTCTAAGAGCTAAAGTTCACAAAGAAGATGTTTCTGTTATTCCTAATGCTGTAGATACTGCTTTATTCACTCCTGATGTTAGCAGGAGAAATCGGGATTTCAGTATGTTTCCTAAATCTTTGTTATAATTCCTGGTTCTGGTTTTATATATATATAGTAACATAGCTTAGATTAATACTGAATAATGATTTTTCTTTTTGTAGTTACTATAGTTGTAGTATCACGATTAGTATATCGAAAAGGTGTTGATTTCCTGGCATGTATCATACCAGAAATTTGTGCACGCCACAAAAATGTGCAATTTCTTATTGGAGGTGATGGGCCCAAAAGGTGGCTCATAGAAGAAATAAGAGAAAGAAATTTATTGCAACATAGAGTTACCTTATTAGGAAGTTTAGAACATTCACAAGTCAAGCATGTGCTAAATAAAGGACATATATTCTTGAATACTAGTCTTACTGAAGCTTATTGCATGGCAATAGTTGAAGCTGCCTCTTGTGGGTATGTATACTATCTAATATTGATTCTAGTATTTTTAATAACTGTGAAGATAATCAATGAGTTATCTTAGATTAAAAAGAAAATCAATTTTTATTAATTTACAAAACTTGCTATACATTTAAAAGATTAAATTATTAGTTTACTAAGCTAATATATAAAAAATGTTTAAAAATTCTATTTTTAGAATAATTAATTATATATTATTAATTATATATAAAATTTTCATATTGAATTTTTATTCCACAATTTGGTACACTTTACAACACAGGTTTCTGTTATAACTAATTAAAACATCTTTTTTATACTGAACCTTTTTTAATACAAACAATAATATTATAAACGTAATAGTCATATAATCGACAAAATAGTCGATTTTCTATTGTTACTAGACAGGATTTGATTTTATACAAACATCTTAAATGCAAAAGTTATAGATAATATTAAAACTAAACTTTTTTTCCTACCACATTTTTAGTAAAACTACCCCTGACTTTACAGACTTTGATACAAAAATTAAAAATATAAGGATCTTCTTAGCAATAGCGGTCGTGCCCGATGTCTATGTAAAAATAAAGTTTCGGGGGGTTGGCGCGGCGAGCGAAGCTTTTGGATAAGTGAAGATAAAGAACTAGAAAAGCGGCCAAATTATCTCGAGTTTCCTTACTACGATTTTTTACAATGATTTAATTTCTTTTAAACTATTGAACGAGTCTAAATTGTCTGAGAATAATAAAATCAACATTTTGCAATTTTAATGTCAATAACAAAGCGTTGTCAGACGGTAAAAAATCATTCCGATTTATTTAAATTTTTTTCCAATGTTTATTTTTGTTTATAAAGTCTTGTACACGTTCAAATCGTCTGATAATAATTATATGAACTTTTTGCAAGTATTATTAGACGGTAGTTAATCAGTCAAAGATACGCTAATTTTTTTTTAAAGTTTTTTTATTACTGTATAAAGTCTTGCACACGTCCAAATCATCTGATAATATTGAAATCTACAATATTTCGTCAAAATTAAAACAACTATTAAAAGTTTGCTTGGTAATTCCGTTATACGGAAAAAATATTGTCCGACATTTGTTTTTTTCTTTCGTTAAAATATTAATAAATAAAAAAGTTCTCATTAACGTCAGACGATAATCGATCGTTCCCAGTTATACGTTTTTGCTTGCAATCGTGAACGAATGTATAATATATTTGCACACGCGGAAAACGTCAGACGATACGCGTTCGCTGGATTATTTTTGTTGTTAGCTTTCACCTTAAATAATCATCAGAAGGTTGGCATTTTTTTGCAACAAATTAACATTAACAATAAAATTAGACACGTTGCTCCATGATTGGGAGATTACTTTTTGCAAAATTCACCACTGTACGCACATATGTACTCAAGCACTCAACAGTCAGATGGTAATGAGTTATTTTTCGAAATCTGGCACCAACTCTTAGTCTAATGATTTTCTTCCAACGTTGTTAGCACTTAGTTCACTATTTATAACCCTTTTAATACTTTTTTTAAAGACAATTAAAAATTTGTGTGTGTATATATATATAGGAAGTATTTTAATAAAATATTTTGTATTATGCAATGGTATTAAATTAATTTAAATATTTTCAAGGTTACAAGTGGTTTCTACGAAAGTTGGAGGTATTCCCGAAGTCTTGCCACCAGATTTAATTTATTTAGTTGAACCAAATGTTCCTGCTCTAATTGATGGTTTAGAGCAAGCAATATCAGATTACAAGGCTGGTAGAGTAATGTGTCCTACTGAAGTACATAAAAAAATATCTTCCTTTTACAATTGGAAAAACGTCACTATTCGGACGGAAGTAGTTTATGATATCATACGAAATGAAAAGAAAAGGGATTTGGGAAGACAATTGTTGAACTACCTTCGGAGTGGTGTATTACCATATCTTCTTGTAGTAGCTTGGTGTTATATAGTACTTCAGTTTTTAGAATACTTTGTTCCTCGGAAGGTAATTGTTTCTGCATTACTCATTTAACTATTTAGTCAAAATTTCGTGCATAAAAGTCATATAAAAAAGCATTCCTTATTATACTTTACAAAGCTCGTTTTAAAACATTTATAATAATTATAGATATAAATAATATAAAAATTGCTATAACCCAATATTTGATCTGGTTTTAATTAATCAGCAAACAAAAAATTAGTATGTTTTAAAATAACATGGCATAGCTAAATTATTTTCGATGTAAATACTTATATATATAATTGTCCATACTTTTCTAATTGTTTTGAATCTGTTTCAGTATATTGATATTGCAAAAGATTACAGAAAATCCAGTCATAGGTCAAAGTATAAAAAACTTGATGAACACACCATGGGGTTCACGTAATTGAGAAGATTTAAACATTCCATTTTTTATGAAAAGGAACTGCGACAAAATTAAGAAATCCACGCATCATATACATGCAAAAATTAATTTTAATTTATGGAGATGTGATCATACAAAATTTTAACTATTCACATCCTAGTTCAATTTGTAAATATCAAAGTACAAATACTTGACCAAATACTTCTTAGCACAACAAATAAGCTATTAAAGTACACTTGTATTTTTCTACCTCATGTGTTCTTTTTTAAGATAATGATTTTTGCATTTATCCAATTATCTACGTTTATAAGAAATTCAATACTTTTGTCAAATGATTTTTATTACAATACATTTGTCGTTTCATTGCTTTGTACAATATAAATTTCAGCTGTTTCTCTGGGTAAATTATTGGTACAAAAATGAGAAATAAGTGCCCTGTACTTGTTATTGGAAAATTGAGGTTGATGCATCGTGATTTTTTTTTCAATGGATCATACGATTACATTTAAAGGTTTAAGCTCTGAAGAAATTACTACAGTCGCTTTACTGCTTCTAAAAACGTAATACATCGATAAAATCAATTTTCATATCTTTTTACGTATGATACATATATTACGATTTTTATGTCGATGACGTTTATTTACTAGTATTACACTTAAGTAAAAACCTAAAGCCTAAGCTTTCTTGTAAATTATGTAAAAAACATTGGTGGATGTTTTACACTTTCATTCCGGTTGATCTTTAAAACACGGTATTTACAGTTTATTGTTGAAAAGTCATTGTTGACGATTATGAGCGACAATAAAAATATTTGTATTTTGTATTGTATATATAAAGCCCGCAAAAGTTTATGGTCATATATAATACTTTATTGTACTTTTTAATTAAAATGAATAAACAAAAATAACAAACACGAATAACCGAATTTTGAATCAAAACATAGAATAAGAAAATAAAACATTTCAACAAAATAAAAAAAGGCCAGATCGAAAATATAATAATGTTTATTTTGCCATGTTGCAAGTTACATTTAGTAATAATATTTATAATTATAATAATAAAGATAATATTGATACAATATCAATCATTATTCATTCTTGAGTCTGTTTAATCATCACTGTATTATTGTACATTTGTTTTATACATAAATCTTTCTTAATCAAAGATCATTGCTTCTTCATTACGAATTATTCAAGGAAAAATCAACGATCTCACTTCAACAACCTTTACAACATTACAAACGGACAGACTCGTATCGAAAGTTGACTTTTACGAGTATTCTTATAGTTCGTTGTAAAAGTCAACTTTCAGAAAATGCTCGTCTTTAATTTCTCTTTTACTTACCATAAAAACTGATTTTGTCGACTCATACGCAGTCGGTTTTAACTTATCGGCATATTTACAAGTCATAGTAATCAAAAAAAAAAATTATTTCACGCAAAATGACTTTTCGCATTCACGCATTCAATCTTTTTAACTGCATTTTACAGTTCTCGCGCCTACACTGTTCATAACAAATTAGATTTTATAGACATGCACATGATCATTTTTCATTGTTGAAAAAATGGTATGTATATAATTTACAAACAAAATTTTTTAGTGTTTAGATTATGAATGAGCACATTGAGGCTTGTAATCGCAGCAGGAGTAAAATAGAAATCGCCGTATTTGATTTATCAATTATGAAATATAATATAGTTTGTGCAAAAGTTAACATGATGTATTTTATAAGATTCGTACAAGAACTGAATATATAATAACTGTGTTTATAAAAGTATGACATGCACGTAATTAATTTTATTTTACTCCCGTTAGAATCCATCAAAATGCTCTTTCAAATGTTAAATAGTACAGTATAACTCATTGATTCTAGTGATTATCACGACTTTTTCTTTGATGAAAATACGATTCTTATCCAAATTTTAAGGGGTGAAAAAGGGTCTGCATAGAAATAACTTTACAGACGATAGCGGCTTTAATATCGAATTCTAATTAGCGTCAAGTTTTTAAAAAATAGCGATGATTAGTGTGCGAGCCGAATTCGAAAACGATAATTTTTTATACTTTCAAGATGAAAAATTGTTTAAAAATATTTTTTAGACAACTTTTCACATCCAAAATATAAATGTAATAGTCCAAGAACATGAATTTTTCATCGATTGCGAGCACAAAAGACCAGTAAATATTAAAAACTGACTAAATGATTTACCAACGGCTTTTAGCATAAAAAATATTAGTGGATTTATTAAAAATGTTGTATAAAAATTTGTGTTTTGTAATAGATATATAAAAGCAATTTTTTATGTATACCAGAAAATAATTATGAATACTTTTCATTTGAGAAACAGTATTTCATTTTTAATATTAATACTTATATGTATATATCAATAAGTTAATTATAGTTAGTTTATTTTATACAATATATAAAAGTTGCGGATTTCTTGAGGTTGATACCACTAATATATTTTATGTCAAAAGAGCTAAAGAAATACTTTTGATGTTTCCCTTAATATGAATTTCACTAATAAAAGTACGAGTACATGAAAAATATTTTCATTGTTTAGGAAAAGTTTGACACTTTAGAAAATGCTTACAATTACTGCATTGGAACTTCATAAAAGTATAAGTGCCTATAATTCACAGGACAAAAATAGTTGAAAAATTGCAATAGCTGTAGTAACATATGTCTAACCTATTTTTATCAGAAAGAAATGTCTGTAGTGACTAAGTTAAACTTAGTTTTCAGGAAAAAATGTGATGAAAAAGTTAATAAACTTAAAGAACTTACTTAAATTTAAATACTTTTGCGTAAGAAATGGAAGATGAACCATAGGAAACAAGACTCGTATAAAGTATTACGAAAATAGCATCTTATTAACTAGAAGTGTACTTTCTTTCATCGACGTTTAATTATTCATCTAATTAACAATGTTCCATTCATTGCACATATGCATGTGCTCTCTTCCGGATGATTTCATGCCGCTTGTGTCGTCTGTGTGAAAGAATAAAAAAATGAGTAGATTTCACGCGTTCTCGACATTATCGTAAATCCAAGAATAGATTTTGGAGTCTCCGTACGAGTTTTCACAGAAAATCTTTATAGTGAGCGGAGCATCCTCGTCGAGAAACTTAAAATCCCTGCCTCTGATAGGATGCGAGAAAAATAAATAAAACGCTTTTTGGGATGAACCAAGTACGCAGAAGAGTTTCTTCAAAACGAACATTCGAGATACGCAGAGCTCTCGTTTACACGCCGTCTGCATAATCACGATCTCCGACGTTAATGCGATCTGGTGCAGACATAACACTGAAACCGAGCATTTGGCTATCTACTTTGAACATTTTAGAACCCTTCTTCGGTTTCTTGGATTTGCTCTGAAAAATTAATTAATAATTGTAAAACTTATGTAGTCAAAAAACATGTAACATTGATGAATTTCTTCTTATTAAAACTTATGCTTGGTATGAATACTATCAAAATTTTATGGTGATAAATTAAATGATTTAACTAAAATTTCATTGATGATATTTTAAAGAAAATGTATGAAACTAAATGCTCAAAGTTTATTTTTAGAATTTGCAAAATATTAATAGCTTACCTTAACTTCTTGGAACTCTGTAGAACTATTTGGATTGACAGCAGGAGCTGGCTTACATAAGTCGTCCGCTTGTGTCTGAGGTCGTTGAGCTGATCTCCACTTGCTTCTTTTTTCCAAAAATTGCTTAGCAAATTCGGAGCATTGCTTCCCGTCGCCCAGATACATACGAACGTATTCCTTAACTTCGTACGCGGCTTCGATATCACGTAAGAAACCAATAAAAGTAGGTACTAAAAATAGCAATAATTTCTATGTTATTAAAATTAATAATATAAGTATTAACATACTGTTTAGTGTCTTTTGTTTTTGATAAAAATTGGAAAAATTAAGAACTAAATCAATCGTGAGATTAAAAAATGTTAAAGGTAAAAATTGAACATTCAATTGCGTGTGTTGTTAATAAATGAGAAACAAATATTTTGTAATACTAACTATCTACTGAGACTTGTAAGCCAGTTAAAGCCTTGTTACACCATTGGGTAAAATCATCAGTCTTGGCAGTGTTTTGTTCGAAGAGTTTTTTCACTAGTTCCTCTTCTTTTTTATTCTTATTTTTTACCGCCTTGTTATTCTGTTGCAACATCTGCTGTTGCAGTTGCTGTATTTGTTCTAGCTGCTGCTGCTGCTGCTGTCGCAGTTGTTGCTGTTGCAGCTGTTGCATTTGTTGTTGCTGCTGCTGCTGCTGATGCTGCTGTAGTTGAGCAAGAACCTTAGCTGCAACAGGCTGTTGCTTGGCTGCCTGCTTGGGAGGCGAGGCATTGGCGGGTTTGGCAACGGCATTAACTTTGGGAGCTGGATCGTCCCAGAAGCCACCGGTTCCAGCATTGGCGGTACTCGACCAATTCAAGCTCTGAGACGCCGCTCCCCAAATGCTCACATTCTGCAGCGGTACTGCGCTTTCTTTCTGACTAGCTTTCTCCTTCTCTTGCCTCTCCTTTTCCTGATGCTACAGCAAGACATTGATAAATAGTACATCGGATATAAAAAGGTTCAGCGAGTTTTAAATAGCCGTACGAATTTACTAACTTTAGCTCGAGCAAGTCGCTCTTGCTCTTCGTGCTGAATCTGAGCGAGGCTTTTAACTGGAGCAACACTGTTGACTGGAGCGCTCTTCTCAGCCCACTTGAACTGCAAACGTTTGGCGGAGTCCGTCAATGCTTCTTGGGCTGCCTCAGCCGCCTTTTGTTGAGCCAGCTGCTGTTGTTGCATTAGCTGTTGAAGCCGTAATTCCTCCTAATTTTTAAAATTCGTTTTCTTTCAATTTTAAGTTTCTTTTTTTTTTATCAAATATTTTATACAAATGAAGAATGTTATAATTGACTTACAGCCTTTTTCTCTTTTTCCAGCCTTTGAATGTCAGCAAGAGAAGCTTGAGCCGTTGGTGGGGGAGCAGGAGGAGCCTGGGCCCAGGGAGCTTTGCTACGCTCTTGCAGTTTGCGAAGTGCTTCGGCTTCGCGTCGTCTCTGATCAGCCTTTCTTGCGGCTTCCTCAGCCTCAGCTTTTTTACGCGCTTCTTCCTCTTTTCTGTAAATATAGTAAATATATTATTTTAGTTAATACATTGGATATCATTTCTTTCAAAAAAATTATTTTATTGTTATATACGTACTTGAATCTTTCTTCCTCTTGCTTCCTCTGTTCTTCTTCCAGCTTCTTGCGCTTCTCCTCCTCCTTTCTCAGCTTCTCTTCCTGCCTCTTTAGCTCATCGCGCTTTTTCTTCTCCTCCTCTTGTTTCTTCTTATTAGCCTCCTCATCGGCCTTGCGCTTCTCCTCGCGTCTTCTTTCCTCCTCTTTGCGCCGTTTCTCTTCCACCTTTCTCTGATCCTCCTCCTGCCTACGCTTCTCCTCCTCCCGACGTCTCTTCTCCTCCTCGCGCTTTTTCTTATCAACCTCAGCGCGCTTTACTGCTGCTTCTTCAACCGCTTTTAATCTCACTAATTCTTCTTCCTGTTCGCGTTTCATACGTTCTTGCTCGGCTTGTTGTCGTTCCAATTCTTCCTTCTTCCGCTGTTTTTCTTTTTGTAATTCTTGCATTTCTAGATTGTGCTCTTCCTGCGAGTAACATTTTTCAATTAAATTATATTAAGTAATTTTTTTCATATCATAAATATATCTTCAGTTTCTTACCAATATTTGCTGTTCAGTCTTCATCCCTTTACACAGAATATCCCATAGGGTACCAGGCATCTGATCTGGTGTTAAAGCTGGCTGAATAGCACCAACCTACATACATATATAAAAATAAAAAAATATTATGCAACTCTCAATTCGATTCTTAATATTTTCAAAAGAGAAGATACGACTATGTAAACAAGAAAATCCCGTTTGTCATTCTACACACCTGCGACATCCAGCTCTGTGCATTGAAGGGATTGGGTAGCTGTGGCGGTGGCGGCTGATGCCATACCGATTCTAGCTGCGACTGAGGCTGAGGCTGCGGTGGATGAGGCTGCTGCTGCTGCATTGGCACGTGCCCGCCTGTGGTAACGCCGAGCTGTCTCAGCCACGACTTTATCGGATTGTCATCCTGCGGTGGAGGTGGCTGCGGCTGAGGCTGAGGCTGCAGCTGTGGCGGCGTCATCGTCGGTTGTGGCATCGGTGGCAGATTGCGCATGCTCATCTGCTGCATCAGCTGTTGGATCGGATCTATTGGCGTGCTCTGTTGCATTTGCTGCGCACTCACCGGGTGAGGATTGGCCACCGGGACATGCGCCGTTTCCGCTTGAGATTTCGCTACCTATATTGTGAAAAAATAAATATATTTTCACATGTTGGAAAAATGGAGTTGGATAAAAATATCTACCGTACACATATGTAACTAAATGTAAGAAGAAACACTTGCTCACGTGAATATACTTTGAAGCAATGTATTTAACAACTTAGCAAGAGCCTTTTTTTAATATATAAATAATCCAATATCTCTTAACCTTAACATTTTTTTAATTTTCTAAATGAGGATGATTTAAAAACATTTTATAGCTCGTGACTATTTCGAACAAATTTTGTTCACACTGTTTAATCTTTCATGGTTCATATACTTAGCACTCAATCTGTTAAAATATTTTCAAAACAAAACCAAATATTATATTACTCCTTTAGTTATCTATAACGTCACCTGATGAAGCTGGGGGAATAGCTGCAGCACCGAATTGGACGGTTGGGTGGGCTGCGTCGGCTGAGTGGGCAGCATGTGGGGGGGCCGCACGAAAGGCGCGGTCGGCACGAGAGGCTGGTGATCGGCGAATTCAGCTAGCGCCGGGTCGACCGAACGCATGAACTGCATCACCAGCTGATTCTGCTCGATTGCGTTTAGGGTGGGCCACTGCTCCGACCGCGAGAGCGTGGCTATGGCAGCGCTACGCAGCTGCTTCAGCAGTATCATCTGCTCATTAGGCATGAACTGATAGGGTTGATACCGTAAGTGACGCATGGGATCCTCGATGACAACCGGTGGCACTCCCGGTAAATTTGGTGGGTCCGACTGCTGTGATAAAATTTATCGAGTTATTTAAGAAATCAATATAGGGTAGCTCTAAGTGTAACAAAGTAATGACATGTACCTTGAGCGGTGCGAAGTTGACGCCAGTTTTGAAAGGTACCATACCACACACGTTGATTAGATCCCCGAGCCTAGCGTACCTTTCGTCGCACGTCCTCCTCACCAGCAAACTCGGCGCAAAGTAACCTTGCTTATGCCACTCGGCCATTTCGTTCGCAAGGAATGGACCCTGCATTTCACCCTGCGGATCCCGATAGAACCACTTCTCGTGCTGCAGAACTGTCGATGTCTGGCTGACGGACACAGCCGGATCGATGACCGACTGCTTGACCAACGTCGAGGCAACCGTTACCGAGGACATCACATTCGACACCGGCTTCTCGTCCTGGCCGACACCGTCGATCAGCTTCGCAACCTCCTCCTCCATTCGGACGAGGTGGTCCGAGTCCGACGACTTATTTTTCTCGTCCGACTGGTCCGCGAGTATGCTCGCCGCCACAGTAGTAGGTACTGGTTTCTTCAACTGCGGCGGCTGTTGATGTATTTGCGGCTGCACAGACTGTTGGTGCTTCTGTTGCTGCTGAGCTTGCTGTTGCTGCTGTTGTCGCTGCTGCTGTAGTTGTTGCTGAGCCTGCTGTTGCTTCGCTTGCACTTTCTCGGGCGATGCACTTGGCGCGCTGGACTGTTTTGGTTCTGGGCCTGCCTTTAACTTCATTTCGTTACTGTGCTCCGCTACGTCGGGAGCTTTGTTGCGCTCTGCCTTAGGTTTTGGTTGCTCCACCTTCTTGGGGCTGTCGTTCTTTAATTTGCCTTTAGGACCTGACCCTGTTTGGAGAAATTCAAATTGCTTTATTTATTTTTACGAGTACAATAACTTTTTTTCGTCTTTACGGTAGATATAGAAAAAAGTGAGAGGAATGTTTTGTGAAAATAAGTTTTAGAAAAAATAATTGAGAATTTTTTAAACTCAAAATATCGCTTTGCTTTATAATAAAATTTACGCAACAGTATAGTGAATCTCTACATTTTCAGTGAAAACTTACTATAAAGTATGGCAATCTTTTGGAGTTTTTAAAGTCTTTTGCCCTTTGCATGTCGCAATTCGAACAAATCTGTGTGTAATGTATGGGTCTAAAGTTTGCAACATTGGAGGGCAACGAAATAAAAAAAATTCATTTTACTTCAATATTAATTTTGCGTGTAGGTCTAGTGTTTTATATTTGGATGAAATTGGTATTGTTTAATACCTCATCATTTGTAAAAAAAATTATTTCGTTGCATTCCAGCAATATAAACTTCCGACCTATTGTGATGTTTGTTTTTCATAATCAATATTTACGTTCTCATCAACTACCAAAAGAAAAAAA
>JAPYZP010002550.1:0-13192 GCA_030522985.1 Torymus sinensis
TCGCATGAGATGATGAAACATATTTTTCAAAGTACTTTTTAAATCTGTTAATGAATGAAAAGTACCTAAACAATTTGTTTTATCTAAACTTTATTAATGGTATTATATAAAAAAAATATACCAGTATTTTTTTTTGAGCTCATCATTTCTAAGCGGTGTTTAAATGATAGAACACACAAATATGGACAGGCTCACAAATAGGGACAAGTACACTAGTTGTAGTGTGATTTATTTATATAAAGCGATACAGATAGTCAGTGTATTATAAATAAAGTATTTTTCTCAACTCAGGCATGAAATAGGGCCTTCTTCACATGAGAAAGTAGGTGAGAAAATTTTGCATTTCGAGCGTATTTTGTAAAAGTGGTGAGAAATATCCCATTTTCACCTAAAATCGGTGAGAAATGGCCATTTATCCAGATCTCGTCTGGTGTATATCGTCCTCTCGGCATACTTTTGCGTCTTAGTCAGCCATGCGTCCAACTAGTTCGCCCCCCATGGCTCAACAATTTTCTTCCAATCCACTTATTTCTCTATTATCTTCTCCGCCTCTCTTCCTGCCCATTTTTAGTTTTTGGCCCTTCCTCTGTCTCACTTCTGCTGTCTCTCTCCCTCCCTCTCTTTCTCTCTGTCTTTATTTTCTCTGTTTGCTCTTCTTTCTTCTCTCTTCCCTATTGCGTCTTTTTAAATGTTTACATATATAATTGTTCCTGTAAATGGAATTACACGATTATACCTCACAGCCCACCGCAGAATGAGCCGGTATGAGATAAAACCTCTCGTTGGTAATTCGCATTATTACTTTTCTTAATGTTGCGTAATCAGTATACGGCTTGGTGTGAGCAACACAGAGCGTGTGAGAGTTTCCCATGTAAAGCATTATTGTGATGACAGTCAGGTGGTGCTAGGCGCCTAGTCGCTCTCGCCCTCTTAATTATGTGAGTGACTATGTGTGTACTGGTGTAGTAGTGAAAGGTGTGAAAACCGCGCTAATTGTTCTGAGGGCTTTCTCTGCGTCCGATCACCCATCTAGCATCATCTCCGTTGCACGCAACTTATCTGTAAATGCGAGAACTGCAAAACAATGCCCGAACAACCGCGAGTTTACTCAATAAATTCTGCTATCTGAAACTAAAACTGAAATTGTGACTCATTTGCGAATCGGCCCATGGACGATCCACTCCAACCCAAACTACAAATCCAAATCATGCTCCCTCGAGCTGGATCGTCGTGGCTTCTACGCATTGAGAGGACTCCAGAATATTCTGCAAGGTAAAAGAATGGGAGAGAACGGGACAAGGCGGGGAGCACGCTCAGCATAACGCACACGCTTAGATTGCGTCAGCCACGTGGTCAGACGCATATATTTCGCGGCAACGTGCGTGCATGCATGCGCTGTAGCGCGACTAGGCTCGCGCCGTACACCGCGCCCCCCCCCCCCCCGGCTGCGCGGCGGCCATCTTGATTCAGCGAGAAGCGACTGCTGCCATTATCAACGACACCGAGTAAGGCTAGGACCCCACGGGGAGCTGCGAGGCGGACTTTTTGCGCGCATGGAATATCTGTCCTCGCCGTCGTCGACATAGTCAAAGGAGGTTATGTGTCTGCCCAACCTCGAGCTGCTAGCACATCACGTCGTCGAGCTTCAATACAAGACTCATATAGATATGTATTGTTTCTGATTATCTACTACAACCTTTTGCTTTAAATTACATTTGCGCAAAATTTTCTCTTTTTCTCAACAAATAACTTTGTACTTATAAGAGGTTAACTAGGTAACTAGTAGATTGTTATCATTTGTTTTAGTTTTGAAATGCTTAAACTGCTTTAAAAGAACTTTAGAGCTTTAATCTAGTTTGTATAGAAATACTTTGATTTTACTTTTTTTAGCGTTATATAACAGCTTTGAATACTAGTAATTAATTCAACACGTCAATTTGGAACGAGCAAGCTTACTTATTACTCTTGCAACTTTTCAGTCGCACTTGCTTGCTTCAATGCTTTGAACCGCTTGCACACCACATGCTGCCATGTTCAACTGCTCGTCTCCGCCTGTCTTGAAATGCTTGTGTTGGAAATTACAACAACAAACAGATATACACGTACACATAGGCATATACTGCTACAGTAAGGAAGGGTGCAGCAAAACTAACCTGCAGTTTTATGGCAGTTTCCCTAGACACCTAAAACTGAAGAAAAGCAGGAAAGAAGCAAGAAGAGTTCAGTCGTCGAAGAAACACACACAGTTCAACGAGTCAAATGTGCTTCATTCATATTGCTTATAAACTTTGATTACTCATGTACTCTTTTATTCCTACTGTACGGATATTCACTGTAAATCTTGATGAATAAAGAAATAAATATTCTAACAGGTTATGGGCGCAGTGCGTAGTACGAATAAAGAGTAGAAAGGTGTAAAATCAAAAGACAATTAAGTGAAATGTGAATAGTGAAGTTAATAAAGTTTCTCGTTAGAATGGCAGACGATTTAGGATTTCGTTATGCCATTTAAAAGTTGAACAGCGAGAATTATCCGATATGGAGTTACAAGGTCAAGCTCTTGCTCATAAAGGAAAAACTGTGGACTGTGATTAAGGACACCGCGCCGGTGCCAGCGACTGCAGATTGGACGGATAAGGACGACCAGGCGCGTGCAGCAATTGGATTACTTGTAGAAGATAACCAACTACTGCACATAAGGAGAGCTAAAACCGCAAATGAGGCGTGGAAAAAAATTATCACCTTAAGGTTACTTCTGCAGGTACAGTTCATACCATAAAGAAACTGTCACGATTGATAATGAAAGAAGGCGATGATATGGGAGAACACTGTTTACAAGTTTTGTGAATAGTTTAGCGGCTCTTGGTGAAACGATGTCGGATAAAATACAAGCAGGTTTCTTGTTGTCAAGTCTTCCTGAATCATATAACACTCTCATAACAGCACTAGAGGGTAGGCTTGGAAAGGACATAACACCGGAATTTGAACTTCATGAGAAGGTAAAAACAATAAGGTCAGATCGAGGAAGGGAGTATATTAACGACGATCTACAAAGCTATTTAAGGGCTGAAGACATCAAGGAGCAGCACAGCGCCGCTTACTCGCCACAGTAAAACGGAGTAGCAGAAAGAAAAAACCGGTCACTACTCAAGATGGCAAGATGCATGTTGCTTGACGCTAACATGGCAAAAAAATATTGGGCCGAAGCGGTAAATACAGCCAATTTTTTGCAAAACAGATTACCTACAAAAGCGGCAGCAAAGACATCTTATGAATTGTGGACTGGTCAAAAACCAAACGTAAAAAATCTCCATGTTTTCGGCAGTAAAGCATATCTCTTGGTTCATAATGAGGAAAGAAAAAAGTTGGATGATAAAGCTGTGAAATTGATTTTTATTGGTTATTCTGAAGAATCAAAAGCTTATCGTTTTTTAGATAAGAAAACTGATCGCATAAAGATTAGTCGCGATGTAGATTTTGTGAAAAAACAGCAAATGGACTGTACAAATTTACTATCGAGCGAAGTAGGATTTCCAATTAACAGTGGTAAAAATGAAGTAGCATTAGGCGGTGATCAAGAAAGTTGCATCGAAATTTCGGAACAATCCAGCTCAGAAGACAGCGATGCATCTGATGCTGATGCATGCAGCAGTCAAAGCGATAGTGAACAAGAAAGTGTGCAGTACGAGCAGATAAGGCGTTCGGAAGAAACAAATAAAGGCGTCCCCTGAATAGGTATATGGGCTACCCCAAGTTTGCAAAGGCCGAAGAGAGTGAACCTCGCAGTTTTAAGGAGGCCCTTTTAAGTCCACATAAGGAAAAGTGGTCAAGGGCCATAAATGAGGAGCTCAACTCTGCAGAAAAATGGTACATGGGAAATAGTATCCAGACCCAATGACAGATGCGCGATTACCTGCAAATGGGTATTTAAATTAAAAAGAAATGCAGACGGCAATATAGAGAGATATAAAGCGCGTCTTATTGCTCGAGGTTTCTCTCAAAAGACCGGTATAGACTATGATGAAGTTTTCGCACCGGTCGTGCGGCAAGCTACTTTCCGTACACTCCTCACCATCGTAGGTCAGAAAGGGATGGTCATAAAGCATTTCGATGCGAAAACAGCCTTTTTAAATGGAGATCTGAAAGAGACAAGATTTATGGAGGTACCCGAGGGTATTCATATAAAAGATAAAGAAAAATTTGTTTGCAAGCTAAAGAAGGGTATCTATGGATTAAAACAAGCAGCAAAAGTTCATCAATTACTACAGAAACTCAGCGTTATACAGAGCAAACCAGATGCATGCCTATATATAAAGCGAAAAAAAGAAGAAGTTGTTTATCTTACCCTTTATGTGGATGATTTTTTAATTTCTGCTAAGAATGTAAAAAAAATCAATCAAGTTGCAGATTTTTTAAAGAAACATTTCCAGCTCACGGATCTCGGAATTTTGCAGCACTATCCAGGCATTGAAGTTTGCAAGAATAGAGTATTTTCTGTATTAAGCAAACTAAATACATCGAGAAAATTCTACAAAGGTTTAGGCTAGAAGAAGCTAAACCTTCCAGTGTGCTATTTGATTCGGGATATGTGAAAGTTAGGGAGAATGAACCGCTTATGCCAAACAGTGAAAAATACCAGCAGTTAATTGGTGCCTTGTTATATTTAGCAGTATACACGCGTCCAGACATAACAGCAAGTGTGACATTCCTTAGCCAACACAATAAACAGCCAACTACAGTAGACTGGAATGAGGCAAAAAGAGTTGCTCGCTACCTCAAAGGGACCAAGAATTACGAGCCCAGACTAGGTCAGCGGCATGCACCGGAGGGACTTACGGGTTACGCTGATGCAGATTGGGCCGAAAATAGATGCGATCGAAAGTCAACCAACAGCTATATATTCCAGTATTATGGTGCTTCCATTAGTTGGAGCTGCAGAAAGCAATCATGCGTATCACTGTCATCTACTGAAGCAGAGTACGTCACCCTTGCGGAGGCATCTCAAGAAGTTATATGGTTACGCCGATTCGTCGAAGACTTCGAAGGACGAATACTAGAAAAGACAGTTATGTATGAAGACAATCAAAGTTGTCTCAAGCTTATTGAGAATAAAAAATTCAGCCAAAGCATATTGACACGAAATTTCATTACCTAAAGGATTTAAATAATAAAGACGTGATGAATTTCAGGTACTGTTCTACAGATAAAATGCCTGCAGATCTGTTGATGAAAGCACTTGGAAAAATAAAGCTATAGGCAATGACCAAGAAGTGCGGAATACAAATTTACTAAGATCAACATATATGTGTGATTATCGTTGAGGAAGGGTGTTGGAAATTACAATGACAAACCCATGTACACCTACACATAGGTATACACTGCTGCAGTAAGGAAGGGTGCAGCAAAACTGACCTGCAGTTTTATGGCACTTTGCCTAGTCACCTAAAACTGAAGAAAAGCTGGAAGGAAGAAAGAAGAGTTCAGTCGTCAGAGAACCACACACAGTTCAACAAGTCAAATGTGCTTCATTCATATTGCTTATAAACTTTGATTACTCATGTAGTCTTTTATTCCTACTGTATGGATATTCACTGTAAATCTTGATGAATAAAGAAATAAATATTCTAACACCTTGATTGTGTCTTGGCGATCGCTACCTGTTCTGCACAACTCTGTTGTCCTGCTCGACTCAACCCCGATCAGCAGGCTCAACCACATTTTGCAGCACCAGGTAAGTACTCTCTAGCGTACCAGTCAACCAACAAGATTTGCTGTTTTTCGCACACATATGAACTCTTAAATAATAAGTGTAACCGTAAAATACATAGTTAATGTGCCTGAAGGCAGGCAGTACGTTATAGTGGTAATATTTTTTGTGCGTAAACTTAGTTAGCTAATGTAGCAGTGTTCATAGTATGCGTATGAGTGAGCAAGTATGACCAGGTTAAAGATTGTCAGTGTGTTTTAGACCTGAAGTATGCAACGAGTGATTAAGTATCACCAGGCTAAAGAATTGTCAGTGTGCTTTAGACCTGATGTATGCATTGAGTGATAAGTTCGTATCGCATAGGATTAGGTAGCTAGATAGGCGTAGTTAGATATTGTGTAGATTCACCTAAGCCATAAGATTCGGGTGGGAATTTCCAACTCTTATTCTATTTAGTTTTCTTCTCAGCCGTCGTACTTGATTGTTCGAACCACACTCGTATCTCATCTTCTCTTTGAGCAACAAAGCTCAAAAATTGTGAATTTTCATTTTAAACAATTCTCTTCTTTTACATTTTGAGAGCGACTTAATTTCTCCACCCCTAATTTCGGGACCGACTTGATTGCTCTAGCCCTACTTTTGAGAGCGACTTGATTGCTCTACCCCTAGTTTCGAAAGCTACTTCATTTCTTTACGACTTTGAGAGTGATTCGATTACACATCCTCATTGAAACAATATTGCTTCAAAATCAACCCCAATAGGTTATTAGACCTTTTATTCGTTTATTTTTTCTCTCACTTTAAGGTTGTTTCTTCTGCAAAATGGACGCCTTACATGAATTGCAAAAGGATCTGCACAAGCAGATAAAGAACTCTTATGCGAACTTCGAAAAAAGGGCGCTGCTAAGGTGAGCAGAGTAACTGCCGAAACTTGTTTAAATGGACTTGAGCATTGGTATGCACAGTTCGAAGTGAATCATAATAAGATTCCCTGTTTTTCAGGTCTTCAGAATGATCACGAGTATTTCAAATCGCATTACAGCGATCAGGTTACTCATGATTATTTCGATCGCAAGGGAGAATTCGCCCAATTTATTGAGGATGCTAAACAGCTTGAAGTTGAGCGAAATCATCCACCCCAAAGTACCCTAGCTCCACAGATACTCAAAATACCTGCGATTGACCAGCATTCTTTGCCAAAAATAAATTTGCCTAAATTTACCGGTCTTCAATCACAGTGGAAGAACTTTCGCGATCTTTTTCGCTCAATCGTGCATAGGCGTACTGATTTAGACTTATCAGTTAAATATGTTCATTTCAGATCAAGCATTTCTGGTGAAGCATTAGAGCGTATAAAATCAATTCCCATTTCAGCTGAGCATTATGAACGGGCTTGGAATACTCTTCTCAAGCACTACGACAATAAACGTCGTACTGTAAACAATTTCATCTTGAAATTATTCAGTGTGCAACCCATGAAATCCGAAACTGCTTCGGAGCTTCAACGGATATTCATGGATCTCACCGCTCCATTGGAAAGTCTGAAATCGCTAGGTAGAACGGGCGAGAAATTAGGCAACGACCTCCTCGTTTATTTATTTGTGAAGCAATTCGATCCTAACATTAAAATCGATTGGAAAAAGTCCATCGATAAATACGATGATTCTCCTTGTACTTTAGAGCAGGTGTTAGAATTCATGGAATCTCAACATGAGAATTTGGAGTCATCGGAAGATCCGCGTGATAAAATTCAAAGTGCCGTGGTAGCTCAAACTCCCAATTCCAAATGGAAGTCGAAATTTAAACCTTCAAAAGGGGAAAACGAATCTAGTACAGCACACACTCTTCAAGCTGTCAATAAAGATTCACCCTCTAAAACTATTAAATGTAGCGTTTGTGGTGCTGATCATCCAATCTACAGATGTGAGCGTTTTTTGAAAAAGTCGGTTCTAGAGAGGTAACAAGCTGCTAGAGCTAAAGTCCTATGTTTCAATTGCTTAGGCACTAAGCATTCGACTAAACAGTGCAAATCTCGTTATCGTTGCTTTCATTGCAAAGGAAGGCATCACACCTTATTGCATCAGGACCGATCAGAATCGACTATGTGTACTGAACTTGGCAACAGTATCGTTCAAAACGCGAATTCTAACCATGAATCTAGTTCTAACGTAGTAGCTTCTGATTGTTCGATACACAATACATAGTCTACTTGTCATTCCGGTGTTTTACTTGCAATAGCTCAGGTTTGCATATCTGGATATAAAAATAAATACTTGGTAGTTAGAGCTCTCTTGGATTCGTGTAGTCAAGTTTCTTTTATAACTCAACGTTTATGCACTCGACTAGGGTTGGCACGGAGCAACTCTCACGGCAGTATTCAGGGCGTAGGCGACAGGGTTGCTCTGATTTCTAAAAAACGTGCAAATTTTATTTCGCACTGAATTTTATTGTGGTTGCGAAACAGAAGAGAACTCTAATCTATGGCTGCTACTAGAAGAATGTTGGCTGACAGAGGAAGTAGGTATACAAAATTCTTCTTCTTTTGAGGATCAGAACTGCGAGGAACTTTATTTCCGCACGACTTTCAGGGATTTATCACGCTGTTATGTTGTAAGATTGCCCTTGAAGATCTCAGGTAAAATGGCGGGAGTAACAATAGGCTCTTCTTATTTTCATGCCTTTCGTGCTCTAAAGCGGCTGGAAGCCAATTTTGCAAAAGACATGAAATTAAAGGAATCACTAAACATTTCTAATTTTTTGAAGCATTTAATGGATGGTATTTTAAGCTATCTTCTTACTCTATTTTTGATGGTCTAAACTTTTTTAAAAATCGAGATTTTTCAATGAAACACAGCTGAAATTAAAGCTTTTTTGCCTTCTTTTATAAACTCTCTAGCACATTTATATAACTGAAATATTCAAAAAGCTATTATTAAAGAAAGAAACCCCATTATTACTCAAAATTGTTCATTTTAAACATAAAATAGCTTGAATCTCGGCAAAAAATTCCCATTCACAAAAAACCCGAGACACGTGTCTGATTATTTGTCATAAAGAAGTACCTCCTGCAGTTTTAGCCAAATACAGGACCCGCACCCTTGATCATCTCCTTGTTAGTTAATAGATATTCCACGCTTGAACGATTATTGCGAATCACAGCTTATTCTTTACTATTTATTTCGAAGATCGTTCGAAACCTTGTCTCTCAAAAGGGACGTAAATTTAAAGTCATTTCAACCAGTTATTTTCGATTAGATTTAGTTTCTAAAATGCGCAGTCTTTCTGGCTCTACCTCACTCAAATGGCTCATGTTAAGCCTGAGGACGTGTTGCTCACAGCTAACAAAGGGCTGAGCGGCAACAACCCTATAGCGAATTTGAACCCCATTATTTTCGAGCATTTGTTCAGGGCGGGCGGTCGGCTCACAAATCAATTGTCGAGTGAAAATGCTAAGCATCCAGTAATTTTGCGGCATTCATCTGCCTTCGCTACCTTTTTGATTATGCAAGTGCATCTTCGCACTTTGCATGGGGGTACTCAATTAACCTTGACCACTTTAAGGCAACAGGTTTGGCTCCTTTGCGCGCGTACTGAGGTGAGAAACGTAATCAGATTTGGTTGCAATGCGCTCGCTCCGCTACAAGAGCGCCTACTCAACTCATGGGTGATCTTCTACCTGCAAGAGTTCGTCCTTCCCCGCCGTTTCAGTGAATAGGCGTTAACTATGCCGGCCCAATCAGTGTTAGATTGACCAAAACTAGATGTAAGGGCACTCTTAAAGGTTACATCTGCGTTTTCATTTGTATGCTCACTCGCGCAGTGCATCTATTGCATCGGTTTACCGTGCGACGCGGTCATAGTAAATATGTATATTCGGATCAGGGTACAACTTTCGTAGGCGCAGATACGCAATTGGCTCAGATGCTGTCTGATTCTTCTTCATTTTATGCTTAGGTGTCACAGCAGCTAGCTGATGAAGGCACCAGATGGTCATTCAATCCTCCAAGCGCTCCGCATTTCGGCGGGTTGTGGGAGGCGGCCGTAAAGTCCATGAAGCATCATGTACGTAGAGTAATAGGCGAGCAGATTCTCACCTTTTCAGATCTGGCTACTCTACTTTGCAAAGTAGAAGCCTGCCTGAATTCTCGTCCCTTAGTGGCATTCGTTTTAGTTGGTCTGATGACTCAACAGATCTTGCGTTTCTAACTCCAGCCAATTTTTTGATCCAAAGAGATTCATTTATTGTTTCTGAACCCGATCTCACCAATAGTGAGATTCCATTCGGAAAGCATTGGAAACTCGTAACTCAGCTCTCTCAACATTTCTGGGCTCGCTGGAGCAAAGAGTATCTGAGCTTGCTGCAAAAAAGAAACAAATGGTTGTTTCCTCAGCAATCTCCCTCAATAGGTGACCTGGTACTTCTGAAGCAGGAAAGTATGCCACCAGCCCAAGTGGCCCATGGGCAAAATCACTGTTCTTCACCCTGGCGATGATGGTTTGACGCGCGTCGTCACTGTTCGTACGAACACAAGCACTTATGTCGACCGTTAGTTAAGTTAGTTAAGTTACCCATTGTACATTAGTATAAGTATATTGTAATAATCATCTTTTGTTCGTCGCTTATCGAGGAAGGTGGGCGGAATGTTGCGTAATCAGTATACGGCTTGGTGTGAGCAAGACAGAGTGTGCGAGAGTTTCCCGTGTAAAGCATTATTGTGGCGTCACTGTCAGGTGGCGCTAGGCGCCCAGTCGCTCTCGCCCTCTTAATTATGTGAGTGAGTGTGTGTACTGGTGTATTAGTGTTGTAACAATGCACGTTTTTCACCCCGCGTGCTATTGTTGTACTCCCCCGAGGGCTGTAACTTATGACTCTTCGCGTAATTAACCTGCTCAATTTCTACTACTACCACGATCACTCAATTATTCACGCGTCGAAATGATCGAATTTCTTTAGGGCGCCAGGTCATGACAACAACGTATATTGCACCTCTCACTCGGCGTGGCTGCTCTGAGACTCCTCTATCTCGGGCGTAGGTGAAACAGACGACGACCAGGGGACGGTCGAAACCGGCGGTGACTGTCGATGGAACGCGATTATCGGATAACGGCACGCCGAGCTACGTTTCCAATTCGAATCACACTTCACAAGGCTTTGAACCTTTACAGATTATAGCCATTAATATTCTGCATTGGGCTGATTTTTCTCAAAAAAATTGACCTGATAGTATAGGAGTTATAAGCGTTAAAAAAATACGTTTTTCTTAATAAAAATAGATCGGTGATAGCTAGAGAATTTTTTTTCTTAAATATAGGTCTTTTTGTATACTCTATCCAATGCAACCCATTTGATTCTAAAAATTAAAACCGATCATTAAAAAAAATGAAAAATAAAACCTGAAGTAAAGCAGGAAAAATAAATATTCCGATCTATCGCGATAAACGACCAAAAAACCAAATAATATTAAAAGCTAGCTATTTATACCTCGCTCCTCACGTCGCTGGGTAATACAAAAAACGTATCCTACTAATTACTAAATAAGGTAACTCATAATTTTATAAAAAAGTTAATCGTCATATATTTTAAGATTCGAGGTATTAAACTACTGGGTAGAAAACGGGTGGTCGAACAGAAGGACGGATGGACGGCTATTTTGATTTTCTAAACAACATATGATTCACGGTCCTTGTGGATATCAAAATTAAAATTTGCACTGTATGAATGAAGATAAAAGTAAATGTTCCAAAAATTTTCCCAAGCAATATAATCATGAAACAATTTTTGTTAACATGGAAATTATCCAGTCTACAAAAGAAGAAATGATGGTAAAATATAGTATTTTGCGGCCTAGGCCTTACATTTAGTATTTTGTTCCCTCTATACGGGCCGTGAAATACTCATTTTGAGGCCTTCGACCAAAAAAAAATTGTATATACTACCACGGACGCAAGCTGTAACATTCCCCGAGTGCGACCGTTGGCGACCAAAGGTCACACTCTACGACAATGATGCATTTTGCGTTCTTGGTGCATAATATACTATTTCATCACAAAAAATTTCTGACGATCGTTTTGTTATGCCATATAACCCGTCCTTATGACCCTCATAGGGGGCCAGCCTGAGTTAAAGTGATGAAAAAATCGAAATTTTTGTTATTGCATTTTTAGTTTAAAAACTTCTTTGAAAATATGCTCCCGCAACGAGTTATCGAACTCTTTTCAATGTTGAAAATAATCATTAAAATTCTGATAAATTTGTTATTTAAAGGTAGAATACCGTTGAAAATTATTAAAATTTAATTTTAAGAAAAAACTATGTCCATACATAACTTTAATGATTTTCTTTCATATTTTTCGAAATTGTATTCATTAATTTTTTTTCCATAGCTTACACAATTTTATACATAAATTTTATACATATAATTTTATACAATTTTATATTTTATAATTTTTGAATTCAGAATCAAAAACGCTTTACCGGAATTTTTTGAAACCGTTTTATATTCGTACGAGTAATACTCTATAAAGTGTACAAAGTATAAAGTGTACTCCAATAAATTCCTGATTTACCAGTACTACTCAATATCAATTTGTTTTAGCGAAAGCAGCCAAATTTTGATAATTCAAATTTTAATTTTAAGTTGCGTGGTGTTAATGTAAACTACTGTAGAAAAGCGCGAAAGTTTCGTACAGTATGTTACATAGTTTTTGACGTGTAAAAAACTTACGTGTAAAAAACTTAAGCCCTCCACACGAAAGAAGGAACAATGCAGATACAAAAAATAGCATTGGTTGTTTATCTATATATAAAAGGAACACCGAGGAACAGCGTCATTGTTATTCGGTGTTCCTTGATGTTCCTGTTATAAATAGGTATACAACCAATGCTATTTATTGTATCTGTGCATTGTTCTTTTTCGTGTGGAGGCCTTTAAGTTTCTGACAGTTAATTTCAAAATACCTATCCCTGCTATGCAGTAAACAATCAAGCAGACAAATATCATATATCTGTTGACAAGTTCATATATCTGTTTATTGTGTTCTGGTGTATGGTTATTACCGTTTGAAGAGTTAAAAATAAATTAATAGACGTTAACGTTAGAAAGAGGACGACTGATCAAGAGAAAGAAACAAAAATAAAAGTGGAGCACTCTAACCTGCCAAGTAAAGTATAGCCACCTGTTGGTTACAAAACAAGAATATTTCTGCTTGCGCATGCATGCATCAGTATGGTAAAAACTTTTTGAAAATATAAATTGCTGTGAGAGAGGAGGGCAAGAGCTTAGTGCAGAATTTTCTGATGCGATTAGCTACTCTTAGAAAATAACATTGAAGTATATATCTTGTGGTTGGGTAGCTGAAAATAGTGATTCAAGCCCTCATACGCTCTCCTTATTTTGTGAATCAAAGAATTGTGAATAGTTTTAATATTCTATTCATTTTGGTCTTGCGGTTCTAGAGAGACTTTATATTATCATAAACATGCTT
>JAPYZP010002551.1:0-17231 GCA_030522985.1 Torymus sinensis
TACATGTCCACAACGCACGAGCCAAATCAATTAGCCGAAATGTAAAACTCCTTTCTCTCTCCATCCATATACTCCATCAGAATAAAAACGACTTGGTATTACATTATATACAGGACCAGAGTGGAGAGAAAAAAATCTCCCGTACAATGTGCAAGTATGCTATGATTCTCGAGGTGTATTACCTACGCCGGCGGCTACTACTGCTGCGCAGCGACGACTGCCGCTATATAGCCGGACGAGACCTTTTTTATCGAGTAGATTCGAACACGACGCGCCTCGCGCTAATGGCCGAGTAGGCGCGCGGATTCGCAACTCGCGCCGCGCGCCATGTCATCGACTGCGCCGGAAGCGTTGACGGCGACGACGACGACGACGATGGTTTTTACTCAGATTCTTTCGAAATCCGCGGATAGCCGCGTACGTACGTATTATGGAGGAGTAGGTATGCAACGAGCGCTGTGAGATACGCGCCGTTTTCCGCTCCTCGAGTCAATTGTGCAACGCGTGCCGTTGCACCTCTCTCTCCTTCTCTTTCGCTCCCTCTGTCTCGCGCTGCTGTTTTTTCTGCCCCGCTTTTAGAGTGAATATAAAGGCCTTCTCTTGTTGTGCTGTTTTACCAGCAACATTTTACACACTCGTCTCGCGGCTCCGTACACTTTTTCCGAGGCAGCTATTTTCCTTTGTTACCGCGATTGAGTCTTTTTCCATTATCGGTGATTCTTTTTTAACACGCAGCTTCGTTTTTGACGTATGGAACTTTTTTCCGCGAGATTTCGCGATGTCGTCAATCAAGGTTTAAAGCCTTTTCGCAAGAGTCATCATATGCCGGGACGCTGGCAAAAAGACTATATTTTCAAGTAATTGCACAAAATTCGCACTTTTTGAATAAATCAAATTTCAGCTGCTTTTTACGAAAATTAATTTTTTACTTAATTTTACCGAGTCTCTCATAATTGCAACATTTATTTTAATTAACAAAAAGCATACCGTTTATTTGCAATTTAATCATACCATACTTGTATATTTATACAAGAAACCGATGAAAAATTTAATGGGGGAAACTTTTTTGATTCCATTAAATTTTTCATTAAAGAATGGCGCGCAGTATTTATGTTTCTGTTTCAGTCGTTACGTTTAAGTATTACTTGAGGGTAGTATCGATTACATTTTAGGAGACAATTAATGACACAATCTCAGACGTTAAACAATATTGTGCTGTTAAATATATAAGAGATTCATAAAATACCTTCAATATTATACTATTTTTAAATATTATATAACATTTTTTATTTAAATAAAATTACAATTCGCCTTTCCGCGGAATGTATACAATTTGTCCTTCCCTCTCCCATTGAATAAATCCCCGCCCGAGTCTAAATATTATTTCAAATCACGGCAAGTCGATAATATGAAAATCAAACCTCGACGCGCATTATCGTTTCTCCATAAATTTTCCGATATTTCGCCGCGGCATCGATTGAAATAGACGTCAATAGCCCGCGCGCTACTTCCCGCGAATATTCCCGATATATACTCAGCTCCTCTCGAGCAGCCGAATAAAATCGCGGCGGAGCCCCCTGCATGCGGTATATATATATGTGTGTAAGTCTCGCGAAAAAGACGCCACGCCGAGAAAGAGCGACGCCGCCGCGCGAGAGACAGAATTTTCACAAGCGCCCGCCGCGCGACTTGCATTCCGTGCGCGCGCTCGCTTTCCGCGTGCGCGGGATGCTCAAATGTATACACTTTGTACGAGGGACACGAAGAGGAGGAGGAAACTTTGAGACTCGCTCGGGAACGACGGAGTGAGAGAGAGAGAGACTTTCTTATCGCAGGAGACGCGACGATCTGAGCGCGCGCGCAAGGATAACAACTTTCTTGGCTGCTGCGAGAATCGAATGGAGACGAAAAAGGAGGAGGAACGCCGCCGCGTGACGCGGAAAAAATTGCAAAATACGCGCGCGCTGCCACCGCGCGGAGAGAGGGCGCGCGCGAGCGAGTGAACGCGATGAAAAGGATGTTGTAAACGAGCGCAAGAAGTGTATATGTATATGTAGAGAGGCTGCGCCGTCGTAGCGCGCCACCGAGTGCTCGGGGGATAATTAAAGCTTATTAAAATCCTTTTTTGCGCCGTCGCGATGTCGTGCGCCCATTGCGAAAAACAATAAATGCGCGCGTACTGCAGCCAGACCGAAATCGTTATTGCGCGTGCGTCGATGCAAGAGGGGGGCGTTTAGAAATGTCCCGAATCGAACGATTAACCTGCATTTTATATGGAAAAATGAGTGCTCACCGCGGCGAGAGGGAGAGTGGATTTTCCAGTAAAGGAGGCTGTAATTGATAATTTAATTGATATGCCGGGACGGCTTCGGAGCATTCTAATTAAAGCTCGTGGATATAAATTTTCTGGCTGCAGCGCTTCTCCATTTTGATGAAACTTTCTAAGACGCATTGCTGCAGAGCGAATCGTTACGGGAGTTTATTAGCGTTCGTTACAAAATCCCGCCGTCGGATAATAATCTATCGCGACATAAGAATCTATAAAGTTTATATATATTATATGTTTTTTTTTATAAAAACCGTTAGCCTTTTTTGAGTAAAATTTACGCTATGTGTTACGCAAGTTATTTTAAATTAAACCTTAAATCAGATTATAAATAAGGATCCTAAACTTTTCGCAATATACCGTATACCTGACAACATTATTACAGCTATAACCGAATCGAAGAGCCTCTCCGCTTAACAAAAAGGGCATAAATTCGTGTAAAAGAAAGTTTAGAGTATATAGACGAACCACCGCTGAAGATGGTTCTTTAGGAAAAAAGCGACAAAATCGTCAGACAACGAAGCAGCTATAGTTATAGCTATATATACGGTACAGAAGCTCCTGCGCTTGCTCTGGTGCGCGCATAATAGGAAGAAAAAAGTAACAGGTGAGAGTGAGGGGGCAGGTGAAAGGGAAACAAGATAAAGAAGACTTCATCGCGTAAACTGTCGACTGCGGCTTCGCGCGCTCGCGCTAGAGAGGGAGAGACTTAGCATAAACGTGACTGGCGGCGCGAGACGTTACACGAGACGACGCGCGAGGCGAAGATTCATCGGCGCCTCGGTATAACACGCGGAAGCCGAAGGAACGCGTGGGAGGTGGAAAAGCACACGCGAGAGACGCGCCATAGCGAATGTAAAGCGCTCGCGCGAGTACGTATAGCGCGCCCCGTGTACGCGCCTGCTTTCGCCTGGAATTAGACTTTACAAGAGGCGCGGGCGATCATCGGCGAATCGCGATTACTTATACATTCCTCGCTCGCTCGCTCGCTCTGATGAAATTTTCGACTTTTCGCCCAAGAGTTGTTGCCGTATATATAGGTATATGCCGCTATTTTGCGATTTTATGTGTACGTCGATTCGTAAATAAAGTTGACTCACGCGCGCGCACGCGCACACAAAGGAAAAACGTAGTCGGCTTTTTGCGTAGATCGCGAAGTTATTTCGACACGTGTAATCGTTTGGATCTGGCGAGATCGGGGCGTCGTATCGGGGAGATAGCCGCAGTTTCGCAAGGATGAGCGTGAGGGCAACTCCGCGCACAAAGTGGACGCAAGTCTTATCGCTGCGAAAGGACACGTTTATAAAATTTTATATAAGTACCCAAAATTCGCGGAAATTTACTCAATATTACGAGTATGTGATATGGCGAATATCGGTAGCGTTCTGGATCTCAATGAAATAACGATTTGATGACTGTAGCAGTAATGATTGTGTAAACTTTGAAAGTGGAAAGGTACCGAGTGAAAAAACGAAGAGTAATGGATCGCGACAGGATATTAATGTACCAGGAAAGAATCGTATCGATCGGTATACGAGAGGCGACAGTTTTCCCTTTTAATCGTTCCGAATGAATTGCGCCCTAGAAAAGCCCATCATTCTACGTGCGCGCTCGTATTTTAAGCAAGATTAATGATTCACGTATACACGCGCACAAAAGATCCAGATAAAAAAGAAACTTTCTTCGTCCGGCTATAGCGAACGAGAAAAAAGAACTTTCCCTTCGCGCCTATCGAAAAAAGAGTCTCCTGGTCACTACACACACATACCCCGATTTCGTTTTCCACCTAATGAAACGCATATTGCAAAAATGGAACGATTCTTTGCAGAGTCCCAATTAGCCTACTGCACACGCACTTGCGCGCGCGCGACTGACATGGAATCCCAATTCCACAGTACCGGACGCGTGTTAGTAATTTTTCACAAACGCTCACGCGCGATTAACGGTATAAATCGGAATAAAGCTCGCGCGCGTGAGCCATAATAAGCCAACTTTCTTCCTGCTACAATGGGAAAAGTTTCATTCGGCGCTTCGGAAAAGAAAAGTCGCTCTTATATACACTGATGGTCGGATATTATAATGATTCGGGGTTTATCTGCATCTCGGGCGCGCATAACAACAGACAGCTGATTAATCGAGGCGATCATCCATCGGCGATTAGAAATCGCGAGTGCGTATGAGCATATATGGGTGAAGCTCAACCTTGACCCGTATCGAATTGCTCCGATTCCTCGCGCGCGCGATCGGCATGCGCGCGTGTTTCGCCTGCCGTGGCAATTTCACCAGACGCACGTGTGCACGCGTGACGCGCATGCTGCTTTATAATGACTCGACTGCCGCCTTCGAGTTTCATTAACTTTTTTCCAGACTGAGTAGATACATTGGCGGCGATCGCGAAAAAGCAGAGCTTCAGGTACAATTAAAAGAGAATCGCTTTCAGGTAAAGCGAGAATGACTAGTTGAACGCCTTGAAAGCGTGTAATTTGTCGACGATACCGATCACGTTGGATATATGTATACGTTAAAAGGATATCCTTTGAAAAGTGTCCGAAAGGGCTTTTAGCCTGAAAAGTTCGCACGTGCGGTTCCATAATTCGCATTTTACCGAGACAACCGATGCGTATGCCAGAGGTATTGCGTCAGGTGTGGCTTCTTTCTTTGGGCTCGATGAGGCAGGAGATAAGAAACAAATTTCAATAATTTGTTGCGGTATGAGAGTGTATGAGCTGGCCTGTTTGCCAATTGCGGATAACGCCGAGATAAGGGATATTCTATCGGATTACTAATTGCTAGATGTCGAAAAAAAATGCTGAGGTATATTATAAATGTGTCGCAAAACAATGCTATAAACGTTTCACTTAACATCACGTACGAATCGTAAATATAAAGCTGCGAGTGCGCGCGATGCACTTTACATTATTCATATCGCAGCAAGATGACAGCCTTATAAATTATATACTTCCTCTTCAACTTAATAAAAATTATTTATGCTCGCGGATTGTAATTTATAAAAACTGTCCTGCATTCCATAGCGCGGACGTAGTACAAAGCCGTTATTGTTCGGTCGATGAATCACGGAAAAACCCAAAATTTTCAATGCAGCGGCTTACCGCATCCGACTTATTCTACTTTACGCCTCCGCCAAGTGTAAGTAACTTCATTATTCATTACAACTTCGTATACGCATATATATTTAATGCAAAATGCGTACCCGCATATTCTGCCTACCATGTTATCAACTGCAAACCTCGGCCCATTCATTCTTTTCAAAATAATTAAAAAAAGTTCCGCTTCAAACTCTTCTAATACTGGTATGTACACTTTCATGCGAACTTTTAATGCGGCCTATCAATTCCTCGAGATCTCTCTCTGCAACTTCGACAACCACCGCGACCCGATTGAAAAATTCCCTCCTCGTACATACTCGAGACAATAACAATAAGGGCCTACGTCGTCGTGTGCAGCACATACGCCATTAGAATTCACAACAGTCCTCTCTCCCTCTCATCCTATAGTACAATACCGTCGCGTCAAAACAAAACGAGAAAGCCGTAAAGAACGCTTGTCATAACACGGCACGTCTCTATCTCTCTTTCTCCATACACACTGCACACACCTTCTGCGAAATATCGCACACGAGTGTATAACACAGCACACGCCAACGGACCGATTGTTGTGAAGTCCGCGCGCGCCGAGTGCGCGACACACACGCAGCGATTCTCAACCTTGACCCGCATTTCCCTCCTGTATATGCTACAACGCGCGCGCGCGAGCGCAACCGCGTATAACGAGTGGGTTCATGCACGCTGGATTGAACACGAGTAGCGTGTGGTAGAAAGAAACGCTCGGGGCGTGTACGTGGTGTATATATAGGTATAGTGTGCACATACATATACGGTATGTAGAGGCCTATACGTGAAACGCAGCGGAATGAAGGACGTGTTCCGCCGCCAAATTGTGTCGAGGATCCAACCGCGCGATGTATATCTCGCACTTCTCCAGCATGGCTCACGGTCTGTAACGACTCTCGCCTTTTTGCACGCCCGCGTTGTAAGGAGAGGAGGAGAAGTAAGTAAGGAGCAGGAGAAAAGAAGTTTCCAAGTACGTGAGGGGTTCGACTACGTATCGGAAGATGAAATTTCGCGGCGAGGGTGACGAAGCGACGGATGTCGTCGACGCCCCGCGCGTACGGCTGTCTATGGTCGCGGCGACGAGTTTTCGCATCTTTTTGTCACTCGTGAGACTTTTGTTGCCCCTCGTGATATTTCGAATGAGCTTAACGTAATTCTGAGACATTTTTCAAGGGATGTATGGGTGTATACGAGGGGTATCGTGAACCAAAGGAGTATAGATAGAGTATTGAACCGACGAAATGGAAAATTTAATGTTTAGCTGCGCGGCATCACGTGCTATATTAGGCTGTCTCGTGTTAGAATATTAACATCGCGGCCATTAACTCGATTTTTTTTTTAGTGAATGGAAATTTGAGCTATAACGTAAGTAGCTATTAGTATATCGCTCGAACGGCATAGTAATAGGAGATAAAATCGTGTATGCCGTAGCCTGAGAAAAATTTTGATCGTCCGAGCGTTGAATAAATTAAAATTCTTCCTGAAACTCGATAACCATAATTCCACTCGTGGTTACACGTTAAAGTCACGCTTATATATTTTTTTCAAATTCGCTTCTTCCAAGTTCTAAATATATATATAAAGTTTATGAATGCGAAATTTAACCGATTTTTCAGGTTTTCATTCAATGACCGATAAATTCTTACCGCACATCGGCAATTCAAATAGAACGAAAGTCGACGCAACGACGAACCATCAAACACACAATAATGGCACTTTTATAGACGCCTCGTGTCACGTGATAAACATCAAACTTTCCTCGCAGAGAGAAGAGGCAGGAAGCGCAGAGGCATCGCAAGCGGACGTTTTAACGGATGGATCGATAATGACGGCTCCGACTTCTCTCTTTCCTTTGATTTTAGATAGGCGCAAGATGAATGGACTTCCTGTGGACTCGCGCGCGAGAGATGTGTCATTTGCGTATACACGTTTAATACATGCGAGATAACCGGCTGACCTTCGTCTCACACTCACAAATACATATACACACACATAGACGCGTACACACATATACACAGTCGTGTGTACAACAATGTTACCTTTATCACTTTGCGGATTTTACGAGCCAGCGAAAGAGGCAGACCCATAGAGGAAGGAATCTTGAGAAAGAGGTGCTCAAGCAAAATTTTATGAATGAAAGTGTCATGGGACCGTAAAGTTTACGGTATAGGAGAAATAACATTTGCTAACTAGTCCTTTTGAGTAATTGTCGTTTCTACCACGAGTCGTAATGGATTGTTACGTACAATGACTGCTTTAAATCCGTGAAATTGTACGTGATTTTTTTCAGTCTCGTAAAAATAATAAAAAGTAACATGGCCATAAAATAATGAGACCTTTATCATCTCAATTGTACATACATACTTATAGAAGGAGCAACAATTAAGAGTGATGAAACCTTTTAATCTTAAACATACATGAAATTAGAGCCCTATTACGAAATTCAGCCTCAAAATGTAGATTAAAATAATTCTATTATTATATTGTACCATGAAACTTTTCAAGGAAAACGCAAGGAAACGTATATAATTACTGCTACTGTTCAGTGACAAAATATAAAACTAAAAGAAAAAACATTAGGCGCTGAACATTAAAAAATACATAGAAAAATTACCATTTCTTATAAGACTTTTTAAATATTTTGTTTCAGATAAACAAGTATAAATTTTTATTTAGATATTCAAGTTTTTACGGATTCTTCATCGACAAATCTCTTTTATAGGTTCTCCATTGATATTTTACGCTGAAACACATGGACATTATCCTTTCCAAAATAATTAACAGCGGTGTTAAGAGTCTATATTAACGCGACGGAAAAATCAATCACTTCGCGCGAAAACAAGTTTTTTTCCCAGCACCTTCATCGAGTTCTCACAAGCGATCGGCCCATAAAATACCCACGTGACTATACTCTGCACCGAAAAAGCTATAAGAATGCGAATAGACAAATAGTGGCCCATCCCCCCCCCCTGTCTCGTGCGCTGTTTCAAAACAAAACCCGCACCGCATCCCGCGCCTCTGCTACACTTCCGAGGCTTGATTTCCACCGTGACGTCAAACCGATCGGGAGATCAATGCTCGATAAAACGTCGTCATCGACCCTACGACCTCGGTGACACTTATAAGGCTTACGCACGTCTCTGGAAATCAAGATGAGCTACAGCGTACGGATCTTGACCGAGACGATTACTTAGGTGCACTCAAGAAACGTGCGTCTATTATAACGTATATATATACTTTCTTGCGGTCGTGTGACGTATCGTCATCTTCTTTCTCTTATGTATATACATATATATATTACCACCGGCGGTCTGCCACGACGATAGGAGGTCCATTAGCAGCGCGGCGTCACGTGTTTAATTACGCGCGTGGCTGATTGCTGTCGGGGTTATTCACGGAAATCCGCGGTTGCTTCTGATGAGGTGATTCGAACGAGCTGATTTTTTATGTTTAATATTAAAAGCGTTTTTTGGATAATTGTTTGCAGTTTTTACTTTCACATAGAACGTAAACATCAAAATATTAAACGATTTAGATTAATAATTAAATGATATCAGTGTATATTATATATGTTTTTGCAAAACTTTTTTAATCTTTAAGATTTCTATGTGAAACAAAAATTGCTTGTAGGTTATAAAACCGTTAATTCATGGTATGGTTTGATATAAAATTGTTTTAATAGTATATTAGATTTAGATATAAAATTTACATTTACATCAAGCGATACTTTTATTCTAAGCGTCGTAAGTATAGAGTTCAGATTTATGTAATAGGCGGAACTACATACATATCTTTTGCACTTTTTAAGATCGGCTTTACGATCATAAATACCTGTTCCGCGGTAATAACAAACAAAGCCACACCTAATCAATGATATATGTATAATTAACTAAAATACTAACAAGAGACTTACGTGAGAAGGAGGTTTAGTGAGGTGATAATATATGGAACTCACCTGTAACATAAAAATAAGAGCACGATTAGTTACACATATACAGAGTAAAACACGTCGTTATAGGCATCAAATAACATGTGCGCGCGAGCTTATGTATCACAATGACAAGCATTTATCTCTCCCCCAGCGATTTTTTCCGTCTAAATTCTCCAGACCGCAATTTCTACACGGAACTGCGAGCGACGAGTATTTTTTTAGGTAACCGGCACGAAGTTTAAACTAAGCTTGACGCATTCCACTTTTATTGACAGCCATTAAGGCTTGGAGAGAAAAAAAAGGAAATTTTTGCGCACTGCCTACGTATTATTATCTAACCTTACAGCATAACCTCGAACTTAACCACTAATGAAATGCGCACTCACACTTTTAACATATTACAGTGATTTTCCCTTGTATAACTGAAACACACAATGAGAATGACGTAAAAGGCGTAAATTGTTTGAGGCACTTCGTAAAAGGTATATATAATTTTGCTAAGGAAAAAAAAACAACTGCATCCAACCGAGTCGGAAAATAAATATTATAATCAATTCGTGCGCCCCCGTTGATACACTTCTATATATACCCGCCATAAAGCAACCGCAAAAGTTTACCTAACATTCCCGTAAACAATCACACTCCCCATGCTTCTTGCAGTGGCATATACATGTATATATATACACGTCGCTGCGACAGCCGTGACACAGCGCGGCGACATTATAAAACAGATATTGCAACCGCGATTAGCCTCGGCTCTTTCGCGCCCGAGAAAAAGCCTCCCGCGGACGCGGAATCGTGGGTACGGCGTTTTGAAAGAGCTGCTCGACTCCCCTACTTCTCTCTCCCTCCCTCTCCCTCGCTCGACCTATGGAAATTCGGAGTTGACTTTCGCGTTTCGCTCGGCGCCGGAATTTTCTATTTACGTAACGCGTGCGGCGACTGCGGTCTCTTTATACACTAGACATGCTGCTGCCACCCCGCCTCCTAGCCCCCCTCCCCCTTCGCCCTGCTCGTTATTATTAAGGTTTACACTGTTATGAGAGGTGTAAAAGGTGTATGCGTCGCGCGAGTGTTAAAGTAACGCGCGACGACCTATTAAACAGCAATCACGGCCGGATTACGCGGCGCGCGGGCGCGAAAGTATAGTTATTATGTTGTTGTTGCATTACTCGGGCGCGAGTCTGTGTGTGTGTTCGGACGCCCGAAAACGCGCGCGCGGCTCCGAAACCGGCCCGGGGAGTGAGCGCGCTGCTGGCTGTTTTGCTTGTTTTTAACTGCCGCGCTTTTTTAGCGTTTGTTGGAGTATAGGTTAATTGTCGGTTCGTGGTATATTGATACGCAGTTGTTTGGATGATTAAGTGCTCGTTAATTTACTGTTTATGATGCGTACATGTATACGGGTCGTCAGAGTTCGATGGACCGAGGATGAAAAAAAGTTGAACGTTTGATGTGCCGAAGAAAAATTGCCACATGTCTGAGTTTACACGTTGATTTTGAGCGTCTAATTGATATTCTGCTAGAAGAGCTAATATAGTATGTTGATTCTGCGAACCAATTTGTTACGTTTTAAAGTAAGCAAATCTATCTTTCGTTTGCTCCGTCGAACTATACATTCGACATACTTATGAAGACAGACCATATATCAATCTATTAATATTCTCGGATTAATTATTCATGATGTTGCAAATTAACTTGGCAAAATTAATTATCAAATCAATATAATATGCATTCTCTGTTTATTTCGGCTCGAATATTTTATACAGTAAATTTAATAATGTAGTATACTCGCAGTTCGACGAACAAGAAACTCATACGCCCATGTTACTTCCAAGACCCCCGTAACTTTCGCGTCGGCCGATAAAATCTCTCGTCCACATAACCAGCGAAATCCTGACAAAAACCTAGCACTCGAATCAAACGTTAAATTCACAACACCGCGCTCCAAAGAAAAAAAACCAGCCCGCGTGTGCAGTGTCCAACCTACGCGGCGCCGCCCTCCGAAATCGTTCATTCATTCATTCTCATTGCGCGCTTATCCATACATATCTATATATACACCTCGTTTGTTATCCATGCATTAACATGCATACGAGCAAAGAAAGCTACCGCCTATTACCGAACAAACCTCTCCTCCGGGGAGGGAAAACCACGCGCGCGCGCGCAAGCCTATATATCGCCACGCGAGATCGCTCCAGAAAGCGCGAGCGCGCCGCAGCATATAATTGCAGCGGCGCCGCGCGTGCAGCGGACACTTCCGCGGTATGTTTTCAAATGAAAAACGCACTCGCGTAATCGGCTGTGCACTTTTTGCGCTTGCGCGGCGGCGGCGGCGGTATAGGCCCACGGGAGGACGACGGGAAAGCGCGAGATGGATTTATAGGCGTTATGCGTATCGACACGCCGCGGAATTTCGAGATCCAAGCCGGAGATAATGGAGAGCACTTGTCGGCTGGGTGTATAGAGGGGGCGCGCTTTGGAATTTGAGACGGTTGTATAATATGGTTGAGATAGGCTTGGACCTTTTTGGGCGAGTGCATTTCTTCTGGGATGTGAGTAGCGTGAATTTTTGCCGATCAGTGGACCGCAGAGCTTATGGGCTCTTTTATGAACTGGTTCCCGGTGAAAGACGTATCAATATTCATGCGTAAAATCGATTTTCTAATCAAATTCTATTCAAATGTATCACTTCGTACACAATATCTCGGGGTTTTGCGTGCTGGTTCCGCCTCACGCAATCTGAGTAAATCATTGTTATAACTTAAAATGGATTGAATATACAATAAAAATGGATTATGTTACAGCGATTATTTCAAGTATATAATCATAAATAAGTGAAAAACAGTGCGAATCGTTAGTAAAACGGAGACAGCCGCTGGCGCGCGAGCGATTATAGCGCGAAACACGCCTGCGCGTTTATTAAGAGCGCGCATTAAAGCAATATAACCCATTTCTCAAATTCCTTGGCGTGAAAGATGACGCATATGCTCCTGAGCCACGATGCCGCGACAATCCTATGCAGGCACATGCATACAGAAAGCTCGCTATCCGCTCCAGGGAAGCCGAAAGAGGCGTCGCGGCGCGCGTTATCGGGCCGACGACGCCGGCGCTGTCGCGCGCATTATACACGTATTACGCGAGAGAGAGAGAGAGAGAAGAGAGGACACGCCTATGTGTTTTTAGGTCGCTATGTTTCGTCACCATATACCTGCCTGCCTGCCTGCCTCGCAGCCGCTTTGATGTCATTAGACGCGCACTCGCTCACTCGCGGGACACTCTAATTACGCGCCGGCAGCGTAATTACTCAAGTACGTACTTATGCCATTAATGCGTGAATATAACATTGTGCGACGAGCGCAATCTCCTCCGCGTATACGCGCACCCGTAATACGTGTATACATGGGGGGGTTATGCAGAGGAGGCGATTGCAGAAGACGCGGCCTGTGTACAAACTACTCTCGATTTTATTATTATATACTTATATATATGTTGAGAGGATGCGTTTGTATATATATGTAGTTTCGAGGAGGCAGGTCAAGTCATGCGGATCATTATATACGGCTGGCTGCTTGTGCGGCTATCCGACTCTGGTTGCAATTGGCTCGTGATAACTGTTATTATTTATTTGCGGGCTTGGCGGGAAACGTCGAATTGAGGGTTCGATCGGGCTAGTTATATGTACTTGTGTCGTCCTGCATCATAGACAGTTGAATGTGCAACTCCTCGGTCGCAATGTATATAGTTAAATTACTTGTTGTAATAGGAAAAACCATGATATGTACCGATTACACATATATATATATTATAGCTTCGTTAATGGGACTGAAAAGCTTTTACAATGCACTTAATAAATTATCATATTACCATCTTTAAAAAAAATATTCATAAACAACATTTTTTTTGCTGCATAAAATCTTTTGCATAATATAATTACGTTGGCTTCTTCGTACATGTAGTAGAAAAACTTGAATTCCACTGTAACTACTTCAGAGAGCAGAATTATGAAAACATTGCATAGGCACCTCTTGACCTCAAACCCATTCAACCTCAATTAAATCCCCCAAGCCTTAACAATACAAAAATTTATTCACCAAAGACAAGAACCGTCACCTTATAAAGCGTTGCCCAATGCAATCGAACAGCACTTCACACCCAACTTGACATTGATACGTTTAATCTAAGTATACCACAACTCAACTGCTCTTTCCAAGTCGTTTTCTATCAATTAAACGCTGCGTATCTGATTTCACACCTTTTTCCAGGCGCGCTTGCTTTTGAAAGCCGAGGGAGAGACAATGCGACGCGCGTATTACTTGCAACTTTTCGGCCAAAGAGCGCGCGCGGCTGTGTAGCCTTGACTCGCGCGCGTGAAGAAATAAGGGTACGAAAGCGCAACGACGGGAAGCTCCTTGACGAAGGTCGCGGATCCGCGACAAATCGCTATCAACGTGCCGTCGCGCACCGAGGACCGCGGCGCACATGCATTCCTGACGAGGCTACGAGGTATCCTGCTTTTTTTTAGGCGGTCGCGAGGTAAAAGTGTGTTTTTAGAATGCCCCTCGTTGTTATAATAAGCTTCAACATTTTCTATTAAAGAAATTAGAGTTAATGTTAAAAATTGTTTCGATAATTAATCATATTTTTTGTGTATTAACAGAATATCTTGTGTATGTTTACTCTGATTAGTAATTTCGTATAGATTAATTTCTCAAAATAACATCATTAATCGTGAATTTCATAATTTCATTCAACACTTTTTTTAATCTTCAATCGATCGATAATCGATGTTTAATCACTTTTCACCTTCGGTCAAAGCAACTCGACCCCATCAATCTCCATTTTACAGACAGATGCGCTCTCAAGCCACAAGATAGAACCTTATTCTTGAAAACACAGAAAAGTATATACTAACGCTAATAAACAAACAAGCAATCATCCATAATGACTCCTGAATTCTCCCAAGCAAAGACCCCTCGAACCAATTAAAAAAATTTCATATTCATCATTTATAATTTGACGCGACTCGCTATAAGTAATAGTGCCCGATTTCTGAACGCCGATTTCAGATATATATCTTTTTCGATCGGCTGCGCGCTACCATTATAGTCTCCATTCATCCGCAAGTTCTCGCGCCAGTCCCATAGGACGAACTACTTAGCGGATCGTAACTAATGGGGTCTGTCTCTCTATCTCCGTCTACGTACGTATTATACGGCGCACATAGCGCGCATGCATCGATTCGTTTCGAAAGTAAGGATACGAAGGCCTTCGACGACAGTCGCGAGCGCGCGAAACAATAAAGCGCCCGATGACGGGGAAAAAAGGGAGCTGTCGAAGCAGCAGCAGCGGCAGTAGCTCTGCCACCTTCCTTACGCAACGTCTGCGCATTTGCAGATTGTCCACGTACTGCCTTTTTGTCTTTAATCTCTCCTTCTCCTTCGCTATATACGCGCGCACGCGTGCATTCTCCAAATATCGTTCAAGGATTCGCGCGCGCTGCTGCCTGGTTTCGATGTGGAAATTTTACGGCCTCTATCGCTGTGGATGTATGTGTATGCGCGGAGGATAGGTTTATATACGCGAGAGAGGTGAGGTCTGTGCGCAATCGTATATACATATACGCGGCGCGAAGGAGGTTTTTTCGAATTATATGAAGATCGCCGCGTGGCGAAATTCTAATATTTACGAAATGGGAGAAGCGGCTTTCGCGCGAGTGTATATAGTATATACGCAGACCGATTACTTTTAACTGTCAATATCAAAGGCTCGCGTCGTACGGGATTTTAGCGAATATATATATGCGGATTGATGGGTCTTTTCAGAGTTTCGCAAGAGACGAAGCGGAGATGAAGTCGAAGTGCATTAAGCGAATTGTGCAGAAATTTTTCGTCATATAGATTTTATTGAATAATCTTTTCTTCGATAAAGCAGAAGCCATAAGCGTCGGGTACAAAGTCATTCAACGTAATGATTTACGAAATCACATATATATCTATATACATTTGCGTTATCGAAGTATTGAATAGCAGTATATGGAGAAGTATGCAAGAGAAAATTATGAAGTGAAATATACAACGTATATAGGAGCAGATAACATTCAAAAGTGAAACTAGCAAGGCACGAGAGGCAATAACGTATTACACGGGCACAATTTAAGAGCATGAGTATATTTCCAGCGCGCAGGTATCCATCGCGATGCAAGTCACCAGCCCCGCGCCTAAGGCTTATATATCAACGCGGCAATGCAGGCACTTCCTGCTCAATGAGCTCTAAATCAACGATAACGCAAACAAAGCCTCATCACGCCCGCTGTAGCGCTTACACACTTGACCCCACCCCCTGATCTATACGTTTCTTTTCTTGTTGTTTCTCTTATTTCTCATATAGTACTTGACGGCTAAATTTATCGCCCCAACTTCCGAGAATCGCTGGCAATTCCGCGCTCGTCCGCCGGCTCATTTGCAATCCCGAAATGTGTAAATAACCAGCCGAGTGCAGCCAATAAATTATCAGCCACCGCTCACCGAGTTGTTCCGCTGATGCACGCGCCCGCGCGTCTTAATGGCTCGTCACTTTTTACGTCTTTTTAACGGTACATACGCGCGCGCGCGCGCGAGCTGAACGCCGCGATCCCATTGTGTTTCTGTGCACGCGAGTGGCGGATACTTATACAGCGGCGAAGAAGCTCCTCACACGTAGCTGCGAAAACCACCGGAATGCCAAAATGATGTATGCACATCCGCGGAGGGAGCGTGTCAAGGTCACGTACGTTTTTCCAAAGCACCAGCGAACTGACGGTGTCCTTTTCCCTTTTTTCGACTGGTCATTCGACGCTTTTACACCAAGCAGGCCAATTTGCATTCGCCATCTTCCTGAGGGCGAATTTTAACGACGAGGCGTAACGAAACTGCGAGAGTTTCGACATGCTATGTAGCTGGTACAAATTGACCCGCAAATTGATGGTTTACACCCGAACCGAGAGCTAAAAGCCGCGTGAAGTATATTTTTAAGGCGTTAAATTGCAGGTTTTACCTTCTGGTGAGCAGCCAGCGACTCCATATAGGTTTTTTAAATTGGCAATTTAGTGCAAATATAAAATAAAAGAAATTTCATCTTCTGACAGAAACGCAATGAAATATTGAAAAAAACAAAAGTTTTCACACTCGAGACTATGCGCTTAAATTATGCAGATACAGTCGGTAGTAAATTTTGCCTGAAGGCTGTTATGATGGCTTTTGCATAACATTTCAGATGGTTTCTTGTGTGAATCGACTTATAACGAAATATTAAAGAACACTAACCAGTGAAATAACACAAAAAAATTGTTGTTGCTTGCACAATTAGATTTGTGAAAAGAAAATGTATATATACTTCTCTACTTAGATTCTTCTATTTACTCTGTTTCATTCAACTTAACCTGCCATTCTGTGAGCAAAAACTTCCATCGCAAACCGTTTACCATCAATGCCATTCATCAGCCGAAACTCTGAATAGGCCAAAATCCCGAGATAAAAGTCCATGTCTATTATTACTATTTGTTTTGACAGGACGCGCGGCGTGTTTCATAATCCTTGTTTGGAACGAGACACCCGGAGGGTCATCCGATTAAAACGAAAACTTGAAATTTACGACAGATCTAGCCGATCACCTCCTTAATGATCTCGCTCGTCTTATACCTTTTTTCGAGCTGCACTCGTCAGTCGCATGCAACGTGCGGACAACTGCCCGAAGACGTGAAAGAATCAAGGTCCCGATATATAATGCATGCAAATTGTGAGTATATCGCAGACCGAAAAACGCGTCTGCCAGCTCGAATAATTTACGAAGCTATATATTTGTAGCG
>JAPYZP010002552.1:0-13187 GCA_030522985.1 Torymus sinensis
CCCGTGGAACGCGTCTACGTGACCCCGGGCACTAATCGGCAAATCTAATCAGTAAGCGATCTCAGGATTTGATTAAGCTCCCGAGGCGCGCGTGATCGCGCAAGCTTTCTCTCTGTCTCGGGTTCGGCTGGAATAATAATGCAAGTAGGCGAGATCTTGCTTGCGCTCGCCGCGGCCCCTTTTTCACAAAGGTAGTAGAGCTTTTTTGCATTACCGTATAGACTCAGGCACACGCTAGGAGGGGTGAATCAGTCGTGCCCCATCAACGATTTTCGATTAGATTGAAAGACGAACGGGGGTAGTAGTTTGCATTGTTTGCTGGAGTGTCTTGATTTCGTGTTTCAAGGTTCGTGGAAATCTTTAGTTCGAGAAATTATTGCAGTGGTATTGGTTTGGTATTGGGATTGTTTCGAAACACGTTATCTGATTAACTATCCAAATAGACTTAACGCCGATCCGCACGTACAAACCCCCGACATATTGCGTTAATTCTGTAATTGAAATTCGGTGAATTAGAGTAATACTGCGCTACGAATTACGAGTTTATAGGTGTGCAGAACTATTAGTAACGTAATTGTTCCTGTAACTTGATGATTATCGAACCATGAATAACGCCGAATTCAATTTGTAATTCAGTTACGCTAGAAATGAGCTTTACTTTGATTCTCTAACGAGATTCTCTTATTTAACACTAAACCTGGTAAATACTAATAAATTCGTCTAACAATTGTCTTTAGCCTATTCACAATTTCCCGAAACCCCCGGAACATAGTGCTTATTTCGTCGTATCGAGCGCATCCTGATACGCTTCCGCACTGAAGAACAGCCGAACAGCTCGGGGGAATGATTTGCCAAGTCGGAGGCAATCGATACCTCGCGCACACTTCTCAAAAGCCAATATAACGCGACCACTCGCCGCGCGCACAGGCGCCGAACGGTCCGCTATTTAACCAGCCGTGTGCGCCCGGACACTTTCGATTGTCGATTATACCTCGGCCACGGGTACCGCAAGACATCGTCGCACTCGCGTAGCAGAGAGACAGGGACGGAAAATTACGAGCTTCCCGGGAGGTTAAGTGATCCATCGAACTTCTCGACGAGTGGTAATCCAATTACATTACGGCGAACGACTGCGATGACGACTGTTGATGGGAAGGAAGAAGAAGACGACGACGACTGGTGGTGGTCATGGCCCGATGGAATTGCTTCTGAATTTTGGAGTTGTAGGAGGGGGAAAGAGAGGAGAGTAGATGGAATTGGTCGTTGATGAAGATCTCGGTGACGTCGTTCAATTGAATGTCAAGATTTCGCTGTTTTTGGATTTCGGGACAATTTGAAGATTCATTGATTTAAGCGTTCAATCTTAATTCCCAAAGATGCGATCAATTTTAGTTCTGATTTCACGAGGTGATCAGGACTATTTGAAAGAATTATTAGTATATATAAAGGGACAAATAGATGAGAGCTATGATTGCTTCAGCATGATGTTGATTGATGCGCTTTTAGTTTTGTTCATGATAATTTAAAAATAGAAGTCGGACAATTTTTATTGGCACTAAAGCCTCCAACTATAAAATCAATAACGCGGTTCTATTCAGCGATTCTCTCGCAGCTAAAATTTCCTCATCATGTCCCCCGGAAAAAAGCGCATTTCTATCAAAGTGCATTTTTCATTAATCCATTAAGCGCCATCGCCGAAAAATTTTCCAATGCACGGCGACGCACCGACGCACTCACACGGCCATGATCATTTGCAATTTAATCGATCGGCCCTCTCGGCCAGACGGGCACGAAAAAAAAACGCGCTCGCCTGGTTAATCACGTGATGTCGCTCGAGCGTCGCGATATTGCCTCTCTTTCGGCTAGCCGCCATATTGAATTTTTTCGCGCGAATATTCGATGTTTACAGTCGAGATGCCGTGCGTTATTGATTCCGCTCGCGTATGCGTGCACTCGCTCAAGTGGTCATTAATTCGCTGTAACAACAGAGCGAGCCGCGCGCAATTTTCCCCGATACGCATCAGGTTGCGTTGTCTCTATCTCTCTGCTGGCCAGTACGAGCGAGTGTGTGTTTTTTTTTCGGCGTATAATTGCCGTTTGAAGGGTCAACTCTGGATAGGAATATTGTGCGACCGGCCGCGATATTTGACTATGCATCGCGATCCAGTATCGTCGGCGGAAGTACACTTTCAAGCTGTGCGTGTGTGTGTTTTTGCGTTGCGTAGTTCTGAAAAATGCAACCCGTATTTTTTCGACCATTTCTATGGACTGTTTTACTCTTTGGCTATCACAGAACTATATTTAGTTTTTGGCATTTTTATTTTTTGCTAGTCAAACTAACGTACTGAAGTTTTCGATGAGACAAAAAAAATGTTAAAAATGAGCCGACTTGATCGCGTTTCTTTCGAAACAAGGGGAAATTCGCTCAAACAAATTTTTGTCTTTGACGAAATTTCAAGTTTGACAAAGTCATACCTTAATCCTTTTGTGGAGCGTTTGCATCGACTGCGAAAGTTAGCTGGGAATGGACCTTTGTAGGATACGTGCAACAAATTCTGAACTCAAAATAAAAGTATGAGTGGAAAATTCAGCAAAGTTAGATTGAAAAAGAAGAATTTTACCCCCTATAGTTGGTGAGAGTTTTCGAAAAAGGTTCGTGTAGTCCAGTGCTTTTACTACATTCGAAATTGAGTTTAGACTCAACTAGAGGAGTAACCGTTAATTTAGTTGTAAAGTAAATTACAAGCCCTTTTTACCGGATAACGTCAGTAGGATTTTGAGTGTTTTTTGATGAAATTTTTTGCCGATAGGTATTCAAATATGACCCTTTTAAAATTATTCTGCAAAAATACATTCGCGAAATACTAAAAGTATATGCTTTTTATCGTTTCCATTTTTATTGGCTGCCCCGTGTAATAAGTTTGCAAAAGAGCAGATAATGACAGTCGTGCTTCATGCGACAGTATAAAAGAAATACTTATTTTGACGAGTCACGAACTACCAGTCGAGAAATCGAACTGCGTATAAATAAAACTTTTTCTCGGGTTACCTTCGCCCTAATAGATAGCAGTAAATTCTGCTTTAGTAGAATGTTCCTCGCGTCTAAAGTTTTTAGTATCTTCGTAAGGAATCATTATATGGAAATAAAACCCTTTTATATCTTTCCAAAGTATACTTCCCTTAACTTCGATACCCTCCTGCATCCCTTGAGATCACTGCAAAATGAGGTGCTCCTGCTCTCGTTTGACGATGCTGTTGATAACCTAGATATGCTCCATAATCAATATTTTATTTTTATGTCATAAAAACTGCCATTCGAAAAACAATGTGATATCTTCTAAATTCCATTTTTCATTGCGGCATTGTCGTAACATTGGCGTACATCGAAATTTTCCAAGGTACTTTTTCACGACAGTTCTCTGAAATCCTTCTCCTTCATCTTAGATTATCGCTCGACTAATTCAGCTGCGAATAATCTCACGGAATAGATCCGGGGCATACCCTGGATTTTTGCGGTTTGTCACAAGCGCAGCGAGCGCCATTCCCGGCAATCGCGCGCACAGGCTTTCGATTAGCCCCGATATTAAATTAAACTCCGCTCTCTCGCGTTCCAGACCGAAATCTGCGCAGTGCGCTCGCACGAATTCGATCCGGTATTACGCATAATCCAGCGCGTCCTCTCACAGAAACACGCATACACAGGCATCGAAGCCGGATTAGTAGCTCCTCTATCCAGTCTATTTTCACTTTTCTTCGTCTTCGTTCCCTATCATTTCACCCTCCTCCTGCTTTGCCTATTTTTTCCTCTCGCGCTCCTCTTTTTTTGGTGAGGAGTAGAGGAGGTTAAGGGTCGACATTGGAATAACAGCGAACGCTATTGAGTTTCCGCGCGAACAATCCCCCGGTGGGTTACTTAATGCCATCTGCGCTCTCGCGCGAACGGCATAAGCGCAGGCTGCTGCTGCTGCTGTGGCAAGCGAATCCGAGGAGGCGAGCTTCGGTACGTGTAACTTTGGGATTACAGAGACGCGCTCGTGTCGTTTAGATAGACAGGAGGAACGCGTTCGTTCGGCTGATGGGCGCGAGTGTATGGAGCGTGAATAATGGCGCGCTAGCGCGGATTTGAGAGGGAGTGGAGAGGTTGTTGCTCTCTACGCCCATAGCTCAAGAGAGAGAGGCAGAGATGATTGGACTGATTTGAGGGTGCTCGAGTCATCGGAAGTTGGGTCAAAAATCAAATGGTACTTTGACGCATCGTCGCATATTCCGTGGTGCATTCAATACCTGCGGCAATTAAAAAAGTTTCAATACCTCGATATGTTCATATCGCGCGAGGGAAATTAAATTTTCCCAATATATAGTTCATGGTAAAATTTCAATCTTTTCTACTCGCTCCAAAGAAATAGTTGCTACTTTACCGCCCATACGTGCATAAATTAACGTTGACAATCTATACCTTCATAATTCTTACGAAACAATCTTACCCTTTTCCCTAAAAATCCACAATACCCGCTCGCTCGCTTCCTGACAACCACGTCGCAAAGACAATTGCACTCCCGGGCGCAAGACCATCATAAATATCACAGACGGTGCTCGCCATAAATAACGAATCCGCGCTGCCGGCCAACTGTCCTCTCTCTCCTCCACACACAGATCCACGTACATAGATATATGTATACCATCTTTTTGTGCACATGCGCGCGCGTCTTCGCGGCGCCCTGGAAATTGGGTTTTATTTAATAATCGCACGCGTGCGCGCACCGCAGTGCAGTATAGCTGCGCGCCATTATTATTGCACGCCTATAGAGCAGTGCAGAAGCAGCAGCAGCCGCACGTGATTTCGCTTTGTGAATCGCCGAAGCGGGGATTATATTCGTCCTCTCTCTTTTTTGCGTGCATTATTGGTGTGGATTATTATTCGGAGTGGCCTCTATGACGAATCGTGGATATGAGAGGTGGACGAAAGAGGCGGAGAATTAAATATATCAGAAAGTGGGGAATTTTTAGGGTGTCCCTTTATTTTCGGTTTATTCGCGTCGCGGCGACTCTCGCCGAACGTCCACAGCCATAAAAGCGGAGTTTATATACATTGGGACCGTCGTAAAGTTTATTGAGTTTAGGGAGAACGGAAGTCCATAACCCGAACTCCACTCCAAACTTGACCTTTAGCGGGCCAGATGTGTTCTTAAATTAGTTTCCACAACTGCAGTTTCCCCCCTCAAAAGTCCACGATTCAGTTGCCAATTGGTTAATTCAATTGTTCAATGGTATATAATCTACGGGCTCGAAAAGCGTGTAATATAGATGTCGATATATAGTTCACGGATTATCGCATCGAGAAAGCTTGAAAGTTTTCCCCCTTCTCTCTTTTTCTCCACGTAATGTTTTCGTTATTAAAAAAGCAGAGTAGGTAAACCGGTAACGAACTGCAAATATATTCATTAAACTTTTTTTCCCAAAATTCAAATTTGAATTTTCTAAAATCCCACCACCATCACCACCAGCTGCATATTTCACCGTAAAAAAACTTCTATCCCTCCGGAATCCCGCCGTGAACTCCACATACACCGTACCACCACCCTCGCGCTAAAAACTTTCGGGCAGGAAAGAAAAAAAAAAGGAAAACATCCGCGCAGCAGCAGCAGGCCTTTCCGCAGAAAGCATAAAGCTCGCGTTCGCGCGCTCTCAAACGAAACCGAAGCCCGGCGGCCGCGTTAGCATGTAGATGACCATCGTCGTCGTCGTCGTCGTTCTCAAAGCGCGAAAAAACGCGTGGGGCTTCGGCGAAGAGAAGCCAAGAAAAGGAGAGCAGACTCGCGGATCGATCGCGACAAATTGCTTTCATGCTAATGCGGCGGCGCAGCGCACCGAGAGCGTCAACATACTGCCGTCGGACGCGTTTTTTTTTGCAGCGCGGGGGTGGAGAAAGAGAGAGAGGGGGGGATTAGCATATAGATCGCGTTCTCGCGAGCACACGGCGGGTCAAGACGGACGGGCGGAGCTGGTGGGGCTCTCTTTGACGAGTGCGTGAGGGCCCGGTTAGGTGAAGTGAGAGCTGGGGTTTCGTGTTTTTTTCCGGAGGGAGAGTGAAGTTCCGTTTGAGAATGCGTAAGAGGATCGGGGTAATGGGCTACGAAGGTTTTTAATGAGCAGGGCAGTGAAGGTCCTGTTGCTAGATGTGGCAGGGATGCGCTGGATGGGCTCATTGATGTAGGAAGTGAAGAATGAAAAATTTAAGGGACATGAAGTTGTTGTCGTTGTAGATACAATGGTCCCTTCGCACAGTAGGTCGGACAAACAGCTGTTCACTGAAAATAAGTTATGGGTTGAGTGATTTTCCTGGATGAAAGATGTTGATCAATAAAATAAATAACTCGTCATTGGTTTAGTTGTTTCAAATATTGTTTCCTGTTAATAAAAATCGATAAAAATACTTAACGTCTTTTTCAGCCTCAACCTGACTTCCATCCTTAACAAGTAACGCTATGCTATACAAATCTTAATAAACATCCCTGCTACCGAAAGCCTTTACCCAACAAACATAACAATTTCAAAGCTTTATGCCCTCCATGCAAACCACAGTATTGAAATCTCGAAGAGTCGCATAAAACATGAGCACAAGCATCGGATCTTGGCACGACAAAGGTTAACAAACCCGGCGAGAGAGAGAGAGAGAGAGAGAGCAGAACCGCAGAGCTAAGAGAAACCGCCTCCTCGTAAAGACACACGCGCTCGCGAACACTACACGAGGTTTTCAAATGAAACGCGCGGCGTGCGATCGATGCCAGACTGCGCGCGCGAGCTTTTTCCGCCGTACGGCGCGCGTGTACCAGCAGCAGCAGTGATAAGTAAAGCTTACGCATTGTCTATAAGAGGGAAAAGAGAAGAAGAGCAGCCTGAAGGGGGGCAGTACGTGACTTCGTGACTGGCTGTTTTCCAGCCACGATGACGAGGCGTCAATTAGCTTGTGCCCCGATCAATTGCCGCTGCGTAAGGCCGTTGCCACTTGAGTGTGTGCTATGTATGTATATCTGATGTGTATACGCGCGACCAGAGGAAATAGCGCTGACTATGATGATGATAGGAGGAATGCCTTTTTGAGGTTTGGCAATTATTACTAGAGAGGTTTGACCTTGCACGAGTGCCGAGCGCGAACCGTGTCTAGAAATACTTTTGTTGTTTGCGAGGATTTGGGTCGGTGCTGTAACTAAACGCCTGTGTTTATTGAGGTTAACGGCTTCTTTTTGGAATCGCGTGAACGTTATTCGAACATAAATACATAGTTGATGGTTTTTCTGGGTACAGTGAAATTATACAGTTGATTCCAATCAGATTACTCTCGTATAGTTTATTTAAGCCAGACTTTTAGACGCACTTTCCGAAGCTTTAAAGTAAAATGCGAGTATAACCCTCCGATGCTGTAAACGCTTTTAAAGGCCGTACGAGGGTTTGAATATTTTCCAACGGACGAATTCTATACTATCCAAAACTAAAAGCCTTTTTTCCGCAGATTTTACAACGCTGGCGAACGCTACGAGCTTTATAACTATATTCGCAGCAAAATGTTATAAAATAAAAAAAAGAATAAAAACGATTCATCAATTTCCACGTCAAAGAGTCCCACGGCGGGGAGACAGATATCGCGAGCGCAGTATAGCGGCGCCGGGCAAGTAGGTCGAAAGACAAATTAACCCATTCTGCATAAACTAGGAATCATTACGCTTTATTGCCGCCTCGCTCTGCCGGCGCAGCCGCAGACAACAGAAAGGCTCGCGCGCAACCGCTGCGTGTGCTCCGGAATTGTTAAATCGATTCATCGGCCTCTCATAAAGCGCAGCGCACACACACACACATACATGTGCGGAACATGTAACCGTGTCGTTCATTCATGCTCAACTGGCACGCTTTTTCAGGACGAACTGAGGGATTGGAAAACGCGCTTCGTCTGTGTGTGTGTGTGCGTGTGTTTTTTTGTCCAACGGACATGGAAAAGCTTTCCCGTGTCGAAGCCGCGTGTACATCCTCGTAATTTCGGGAGATCGAAAAGCATTGTTGTATTCTCTTTCGGTCCAACCCCCTCGGTGCGGGTATACACAAATTTTTAACACTGCTCGGGCACCGGCGCGACACGCGCCTCGCAAAATTACGGCCGGCGGTGCAGAAGCGGTGGTTTTTTTTTTATTTAATTATTACGTCGGTGTTGGGGACGCGTGTTCCGGTTGTTCGGCGTTTAGCGAGAGTGGAGAGTGTGCGATGGCGATAAAGTCAAACAATGCGCGAGTAGTGTCCGATTGCAAAGGCAATGTTTTCAAGTTCTTTTTGATATACGAAGAGAGGTTAATTTTATTTTTCTTTCATAACGACACCCTCGACGATTCGCACGACTATAACGATTAAACATCGATTCTATACCCGTGATTTAAAATAACTTTTATAAGTTCGCTTGTAGGGGAGGGGAGGAGAAAAACTGGGTTAAAGTCGTTCCCCATTCGACTGCAAATGGAAATTTAAAGTATCTCTAGCGGGCCGTAAAAGAAGGGAAAATTCTGACAGCCTTACGAACGTAATTTCGCGCTGTAACGTTATTGCTTTGCAGGTATACATCCGGCCGAGCGAGAGCTGATACTGCTAATAAAACTTTATTTATTTATAGATGTATATAGCCCAAGATTGGACAAAATTTCCTACGCTCTACAAGATACAGCCCAGTGTTAAAAAGTTTCATTTACCGTATAAACTCTGCTCTGAATGATAAATTCCAGCTTTTTTTTTACTCCCTTCGAACGTCCAACTGCAAGTTTCTTTTTTTTTTTAGATCTTGGCAAGTCCACCAATAAATGCACACGCAGTAATAGCTGTATTTTAGCACATTATTTGCATAAAAATGTAATAACGGGAAATCGATAAGTTAATATCCGTTTTTCAGCGCGGAAAATTGTTCGCGCAAAGCCAGCTCTTTCTCTCCCTCTCTTTATCTTCGAAAAAACAACGCAAGAAGAAGCTTTTAATTTTCAGCCAATTTTGTTTACGCAGCAGTATAGCGCGGCGTTGAAAAAAAAAGAGAGAGAACATTTTCTTTTCCCCCTCCTTCGTCCGCCTTGAACTCGTGCGCGGGCCTTTGATCATTTAGTCAACCATTTCCGTGGAAAAGCATGCGCGCCTTATGCGCATATACACGAGGCGCGCGCTTTTTATCCCCCTCCCCGTTCCATATACATCGAACAAATACGGCAACTGCGGCAATCAATTTTCCCTCTCTCTCTTTCCCGCCCGTAACCTTAAAAGCGAACGACCTTATGAAACCGTTAAAAAAATCCCTGCTAGAAAAATGTAAATTTAAACGCCGTGGCTCGCGGTATCCCTGTTATTATTGCTTTATTATTATTATATATACCTCCGCGGCGCTAAAATCTCGCCGTCGCGCATGAATTATGCGCAGTGCGCAGCATAGGGGAGGAGTGAAACATCGAGTGGTAATTGGCGAGGTAATCGCGTTTAGTCGCGCGAGCGCCACCTCACTGTCCCTCTGAATTATTCAGCTATAAGCGCGGCAGGCACCTGCACCAGCTGCCGGATTAATACTTTTGATGATGCTGTGTTGCGCGCACGAAGGCGCGCGCGACGCCGATCGAACAGAGGCACAGAAGTATAAAGATGAATTTGACAGTGACACAATTGGGTTAAAGACAGATGTTATTGCAATATTTAGAGGCAGAATTTCAAAGTATATCGGGAGACCTACACATAGAAGCATTTGTTCCCCGGTTCAACTTTTACCGATGAAAAAATTTGCTCAAAATTTGTTCGCCCTATGGCCGTAATAACTTCGCGCATTACCACACCACGAAGGCACAAAGAATGAAAAAATCAAATACTTCAATCTACGATTTAAATTGCATTCTCCGCAGCCTCGCATCACTAGCAATGAGGAAAAAGAAATAACTAGACAAGAAGAAGCACGCGGTATTCATCAACACACACAGGCACACAAACACCACCGCCGCATTCCTCTCCAGTGCAAGAAGCTCACTCCGCTACAGATATATAGACACGAGAAGAAAAAAGTAGGGTATCGCCGCGTCTAAAACGCAATTGAGGCGCATTAGGCCCGATCTAAGCGGCCCACAAATGTTAACTGTTGCATCATCGTTTAACCCTTAACATCATACACTCGAGCCGCGCTTGCTAGAGTCGTGCAGCAACAGCAGCAGCAGCAGCAGCAGCGACATATACGGCAACACCCGTCGTGGTAAATGCAGTTAATTACTCGAGTTGATTGCCATTTAATCTTCCCGCAGTGCGTTTCACTGACCGCGTGCCGAGAGAGACCAACCCGCATGCGCGTACACTGTATAGGCCGTGATCGTTGCAAGCCGCCACGAAGCGTAGGCGAACGCTTTTGCCTCAGCTTTTGAGGGGAATCCAAATTGTTTTCTATTTGTGAGCTGCTCTCCTCGGTTCTCTAATTGGACGGTTCTCGTATAGATATGAGACGTACGGCGAAATGTTCTTCTATTTATAACGAAATTAGGAAGATTCTTGTAAGGCAGTAGCTAAATTCTTGAAGAGGTACGTTGTAGAATGCCTTGTTATCCGGCAAACAGTCCAACCTTATAACTCCTCTCTAAGAATTCCCCAATGAATATTCCCTCCACACTAAACTCGCTTAGATGCACTGAACCCTCTCTCGGTCTTAATTCTCTCCTTACTCCGCGCGATCACCTATATCTCGCGTCCTCTCCCTTCCACCCGCCCTCTGTCTCTTTCTCATTCCACATCCTCTAAAGTTCCGTTTCAGTTCCTAGTTTCGGAGGGGGTTTGTACAAGCGCGCCCGTCTGATCGTTCCACTCAACCGAGGCAAACGAACCGCTGTCTCTCTCTCTCTCTCTCTTGTTCCTTTTGCCCACGAGCCTTCCTCGCTCAGCCTTACACAGTGGAAAGCGAGCGAGACAAAGAGAGCAGACACGCAAACGTACGTAGGTACACATACACGAGGCCCGCGGGGGCTTTCGACTAATTATAACACTTAAGGAATCCCAGCAGCGCGCATACCGAAATCACGACGTCATCGCAATGAAACGCGACGTCGTCGTCGTCGACGGCAATTACCGCCGCGGTTGTTGTGTACTGGTTGTGCGCCGGATGAAAAATTGACCACGATGATACTTTCGTCTACTAAGGCGGCAGCGAGCTTGATTGTCGAATTTAAGCGAGCGCGCTTTGAATCTCGTCACGATTCAGCTCTCAGCTGTGCTCTCGAGGCGAACACGCCTTTTGTCGCGAATGAAATCAAAGTAATTCCAGATGATTCAGAAAGATTATTGCTGGCCATATTTTCAGGCTGCACACACACGCCGAAAAGCTTATCCCGACCGGATAATGCCAATATTTATACGCGTATATAGCGACGGTTTAATCCTCCCCGGCAAAGTTCGACAAATACCGTAGCGGTAACTTGGAGCGACGCATTCGTTCGACTTAACTGTAACTCGTTATATCCGGAATCATTCGGCGTCGTTCATTTGAACTCTTGCTCGCGTGCTGCGGGCATTGTCTTAATCGAACCTCGATAAATGTAATTAAGCGCGCGTATAGACGCGCGCGCGTCACGAAATTATGGATTCGTTGTTGTAGTTTTCGCTATGGAAATTGATGGTTATTGAGGCGGAAATTGCGCCGTTAATTTTGAATCGGGGTTCCTTATTGTTCCTTGATTGGGAAGCTATTCAAGATATTAATGGGCATTTCTTTTATTAGGATATATAGTCCTGTTTGCTGTTGGTTACCTAATAGTATTCAAAGCGCATAAAGGGAGTGGTTTCCTAATTTTGTGACGAAATTTTAATATTCGAATTGCGTCACGAAATCAACCAATACAAACCAAGAAACATGTAAGATACGTAATAAAGTTTGGCTTGGAATGCAGCGCTATAATTTTAAAAATATATCGATGTCATCTTTGACTTCAAAAACCAAATTTCTCACTCTACAAGGACATAATTTATCTCCGAGACATGGCAAAAATTATCTCCACCTTATTGCCTGCCCAGCGTCCTTCCAAAACGAAGCAACATTCATAAGGTCTATCGTCCAACAATACCGCCACACATACACACATGCCGCACAATAGCCCGGACTATAGACTCCCCCTATGTGCTGCGAGGGCGTAATTAAAACCGACGCGATGTTTGCCTAATACTTGGCGCAGCTTTGGCCCCTTTCCCCGGCTCGCACACCTCGCGCATCGATGCATATCGCCGCGCAACTTTGCGCCTGCAAGCTCCGCTTTTAACGGCGCCGCAGCAAAGTTGCCCCGCGGCCTGTCCGCCGAATATTCCTGTGAGTTATATATCGCGGCGGCTCGCCCGCGGAAATATACCACGCGAAGAAGCGGCCAGTGTACATAACGAAATTCCTGATAAACCGCTGTATAGGAGGACAGCGGCTAACTTTCCGTCGCTCTTTCTCAACGGCGACGTATTGGCACGGGCCAGCCCCACCCGCGGGACGGAAAATTCGCGGTCGCCCTAACTATCCCCTCGCGCGACGAACTATCGCCTCGACGACGACGACCACCGCAGCATCGAACTTCCCTCTCGCTTGCGCTCTCGCCCAACTATCTTAAACTACCGCAAATCTGTCGGGCGTTTATACGTCTCGGGGTTAGGCCTCGCCAGAGGCTGCTGCTGCTGCTCCACGAGCAGAACTTACTTGCCACTTGAGTCGCTCGTGTCTGCAAACGCGCGAGGTCTAATCAGACCGGATCGGACGCGCGCGCGCGAGTTCGCGCGCTATAGCGAGAGGAGACGTCTCTCTTTTGTTGGGAACAAGTGCAGAGGACGGACTGTACTCCTCGGTGCTATGCCGTGTGCCGCTGGCAGTTCCTCGCCCGACGGTATCGCTGCAGGTGTACAGGGAAGTTCGATTCGGCGACGGGCGAACGTTCGAACGTTGATTCGAAGACGGAGGAGGCGTTTACCGTTGTGTTGGAACGGGGGGATTTCTATCGTCAGAGAGAGAGAGAGGAGTTTCGAATGGATAAATTCGTCGGGGTCAAGTTGGCTATATCTGCTGAGATTTGTGCTCTGTTGGGGTTGGGCATTGTTGTGTGTGTGTATGAGACGACGTAGATATAGATGAACGTATTTTAGAATGTTATATATAGAGACTCATAAAAGTTTGTATT
>JAPYZP010002553.1:0-13186 GCA_030522985.1 Torymus sinensis
GAAGCTGGAGAACAAAATTAACGTCCACAAGCAAAGGGTAAAGTTGGGAAATACTCATTCAAACTTGCGCACATAGAAAGCGGGGTAGTACGGCGTATACCGAATATATATAGTCAGGACGACGTCTTGATGTACTCGGAGTGCATCTACTTGCCGTGCATATACATAAAGATATACCCCGGCGATGCTAGTTCGCGAACTTTGAACGAGTATTCCTCAACTTCACCTCCTCAATTACGGCCGGAAGTTTTTCAAATGCATGAAACTGCTGCCGCCGCTGCCCCCAGGCCGCGATGATACTGATTTAGAATGTTTATGAATTCCGGGAGGAAAATTGCTCTTCCGCGTCGTTAGAAATTATACACCTTACATATTCGCCAGCGAATAATCAAGGAGATCTCCACCCTATATTTAAAAGCGAGAGAATCCTCGAGAATAAACGCAGTGTGAGATACCAATCGATCCGTAATATTTTATACGCCTTCAACTAATCTCAGCGGCTTTTAATCTTCTTAAATCGCAAAATCACGGTAACTCTCAATCTTCTTCTCGCGGCGCGTTATCGAATTAACTCTTGAGCGTATATATACGCGGCGCGTTACATTTATTCGTAATTCAGCTGTAACGGAGTTATCGATGTAAGTGGAGGCGATAAGCGCTCGTCGCGCGGCGGGCGGCCCCCCGGGATTTATGGACCTTCGTGTTACTCGCGAAACGGTGCCATTGTTCTCGCGTGAAAAAGGTGCTCCGCTGCTGCTATACAGTGAGATTCGATTATTCTGACGATTCAATAAAGTGGAACGGCTGATTTGTGACAAAAGTATATAGTCTCGCGAGCACTTTGTCGGGGCTATCAATCCACCTGTTTATATGTTTATGGTTCTATTTCGCAAAATAACGGAATTCAGGTTCACGAACTTGTAAATCTGGCTGTATATGTATGTATATGCTTTTAAGCGTGAATAAGCGTAGAAAGTTTGTATATATTTGGAGAAACTCGCGTGGCAGGCGCGCATTTAAGCTAATTAAAATTCATTAATTCGCGCTGAACTCGTTCTTCGGAAGTTGAGGACTTTGTCATGCAAGTTTGGACGTGCGTTATAAACTCGCATTACAGAGGAACGAATTGTCGGCAGATTGCTACACAACTGCTATCCTCGAGCATCTTATTCAATATAAAGAAAAAAAGTATTTTTACTCTTATTTTTGAATTATACTTAAGCACAATTTCATATCGATTTTCAACTGCAGGAAACGACAGCGCAAAATGGGGGTAAAGCTAAGGTTGGACTCACCCTTGAGCGCGTGGCAGGGTATCGCGGTGGCGCAGCTGTCGCCCGACTGGCTCTCCCGGCTCTTGGTCCTGACGGTGATGTGCTTCGGATTGAGGCCCATCAGCTTGTGTATGTCGACGAGGGCGTGATCGCCCGTGGGACTGTCGACGTCCGTGACTTTCTTGCCGTCGGCGTAAACCGCGTAACCGGTGACTGCCGAACCGTTTAGGGCAACAGGCTGCCAGGTCACTAGCAAAGTGCCGTCCTGCGGTCCAGCCTCCACCTGGTGCACAATCACCCGCTCAAATGAGTGAGCCACGCGCGCGCTCTCACACACGACGGGCCCTCTGTGCGCCACATCATATCGCTTTACGCGCACTTATATTATATGTATATGTATATATATATCTTAGCAAATGCTACGCACACACACACACGCACACAGACGTTATCGACCACCATTTACTCACTTACTCGCGCGTTATGGCTCTTTGGTTCGGTCTGTTATCTTTTTTCTTCGCGTAATACATTCGCAGTGCCAAATAATGCCTTGTCGACTGAGAGAAGTAACGCATTGATTTTGTAAGATGTAATTAAAAAGTCAACGGAGATGTTAATATGGTTAGCATTATGTGAAATATTTTTTTTTTCATATAGCTATATGGTAATATTTATATTTAGTCTATTTATTGATTTCTCCTCATTCTGGCAAGTGTTATAATATTAGCTATTTGTATAAAAAATGTTGGATTTCGCTCAGTCGATAAGCATAAAGTCCACGAAACTTTAGAATAACTTAAAATATTAAAACTGTAATTCCTGATTTCTTAGCAAGTTGAAAATTTGTCGGTATTTTCGAATAGAATATAAGTCGAGGTAATGTAAAAAGAAAAATAGACATTAACTGTTTTCTAGTTGAAAATCATTAATATTCGCATGTATTTCAATAATTTACATGGCCTCTGTAAAACGCGCTCCTCTGATTTTTGAATGTTAAAAATTTTGAAGTAAACCAAATAATTATCGTAAATTTCTTCCTACTTCCATTCTATGATTAAATTCTCATATAAATAATTAAAATATACTCCTGGCACTTTTCATTAATTATTCTTTTAATTCACACTGAATATGCAAAAGTGCTTGTGTGAAAAAATGTGACGGGCAAAAGTTAAAATAGTGCAAAATTTAATTGTATAATTGCAGCACTGATATAGTATAAAGCCAAACATAAGCTAGTAAATCTATAAAATGAGAGCTAGAAATGAAATAATCTAAAATTATTTCAGACGATTGAATTACTGTACGGCAAAGCTGCCAAAATACGATTTTCATTTTTAAATAGAAATCCTGTAATATTTTTCTACTTCAACATTTTAAATTAAATAAAATCATTTGTCATTTACGTCAGCACTTTATACACTTAATTTTACTTAATTTTAGATTTTTCTACTATTCTTTTATGTCAAGCTTAAATTTGCAGAAAAATTGTAATAGAGATCTGCACTTATATTTATATCTTCAGAAATAATATTTTTTTTTAAATACTGCTTATATTTTTTGTTTCCTTACTCTCTAATTATGGAAAAATAAATTTAATATTTTCCAGATCTCTATTAAGAAATATTGTATATGAAGATAGAAGAAGAAAAAATATATAAAAATATGCATGCAATCTCTTTACCCAATCCTTTGAAGTCAAAAATAATTCGGAGTTACTAGTATATAATGTAGTTTTGAATGGTTCTTTATGATCTTTCTTTTTAATTCCTGTTTGAACCATTTGTTTATTTTCACACTTCACATCTGAAATCTTTACGCATAATAAATCTGGTCAAATTCTGTAAATCACTAAATACAATTTCTAATAATTTTTTTTCATGTCACACACTGACTTTAAAAAGTTTCTTTCAAGGATTAAAAACTGATAAATTTTGTAATGCATATTTCAATGAAACGTTAATTGATAAAAATTATAATCATAAACTTTCGGAATAGTAAAAACGAATTGTAAGTTGCTCCTATAAAATACATTAGACTTCTTATTGATATATTAAAACGCTAATTATGGCAGGTCGAGTCAAAATATACAAAATAAATATTGTAAATAAAATTTGGTTGAAATATTAATTTCCAATAAAATTTTGTTCCAATTTTAATTTGTATAAAAAAGGTATATTTCTTTTTAACTCTTTTACTCAATTTTGACGTATAATATACGTATAAGAATGGTATAAGTGTATAAATCTTATCGAAATTTATGGAAATTGTGTTTAAAAGTAATTCTTAATCTTTTCGTGCAAATGTGTAAAGTAGATTTACCTAATTCTTAAAATTGATATAAATTCTCATATTGAACTTCTCTTTTTATTATAATTTAGTACTCTATAAATATTAACGAAAAATGCAATAAAAATATCAGTTCTTAATAAGTTTCAAATACTATATTTTTTATCCATCAATAATGTGAATAGAAAAATATGTGAATAAGTTATACATTATTTTATAATCTCTGAATTACAGCTTGATTTTACTTTATGGATTATAACTTTTGAGTAAATACTAAGGAAGTGTACTCTGCCCAGTTTTTACAAAATCTTTTATATAGATTTACTTATTAAGAAAAAAGGATATGATAAAAATTAATTAATTATATCAGTAAAATCAATCGCGCGAAGTATCTAAGAAGAAAACTGATTTTTTATAAGAATATATGATACATTTACAGTGATAATACCAACATAGTTATAACAGATAATATTAATAAATAAAAATATATCGCATATAAATAAAAAAAACTATTTCTAAAAATATCATTAAAAATGACTTATTAATGCAAATCAATTTTATATCGTTCGGAAAAAAATAATTTTAATTTCATACGTAAGAATCACTCAAAGTATATTTAAAAAGTGTAATAACACAGTAATATAACGTATTTATGATGAAACGACAATAGCGGCCATTCGTTTAATAATATACTTATATAGAAAAATATATGGAAATTATCTCATAGGTACCAATTCAAAGGACAATAAAATTATATCCATAAGTAATATCATACTATTCTCTGTTTGAATCACTTCGATTACGTACAAACTTTTCCCTATTTTGACTTCTAAATTATTTTATTTACAATGCGTAAAAATTGATAAACTTTTTATAGTCCTTTCTTCTAATTCTTGTTAAATATTGCATTTTTATTATAATTGGCTTTATTTAAACGTCATTTCTAGTTAAGAGTTTTTATTGACCCACAAGAACTCTATGCCCTTTAAAAATGTAATTTTCTTTCTTCTTGACACTAATATTACTTAACAATTTTAGTAACAAAACTTATGAAATATCTCTAAAATTATAGGTATTTGTTATATAAAAATACAACTACTCTTTTGTGATTGTGACCTTATTAAAATTTAATATAAAAAATATATATTTTTTAGTGTCAAGTAGAAAAGAACTATACTAATAAAGAATACTTTAATTTCGATTTTCATAATTAAAGCTCTAGGAAAGAATCCAACGCGAAGAGAGCAAACATTAAACGCAATCGAGGCATCATTGTACTGTTTCCTCTTAATGTACCTACACAAGTACTAATAAGTACGGTAATAAAAAGAAACGTAAGCCAAAAATAGTGCGCATCGTGTCCACTGAGCCTGACATGTAAAAAAATTATAGCGGAGCGCGCTGCTTTACGCGTGTAACGTCGTCTCTTTTCGGTCTCTAATATTCTCTTCAACCCTTCATGACTCCGCGCGCACGTTCGTAAAGACAGGTTATTTTTTCCTTAATTACAACAGCTTAAGGACGTAAACACTGCCTTTAAGCCCGGCGTAATTATCTTTTCATTTGCTTTCAGACAATTATACGAACATCGTTTGTTTTTTTCTTTTTTTATAAATGAAGAACAGATGCTCAAAATCTCAAAGTTATTTTAAAAATAAAATCTTAAATTCTCATAATGGAAGTATTTTTGTTTCAATTCACCTAACAATAATTTCTTTTCTTCAAATAATGTTAATGTTTAAATTGAAAATGAGAAGCCAAGTTTTACACCCCTTTGACAACCATAGAGAACAAATTTCAATTAATCTAATTGCAAAAGATATTATAATACTTATTAAACATTATAGAAAAAAGTGTCTATCGAGATGCCATCACGAAGGGTTAGGTCGAGTTTGCTTCACGAGCCGTCGGCGCTCATACGCCTAACACGAGCGACGGCCCGTGACAGCTGGACAAGGGTATATTCGTGATGAGGGGTAGAACGTGGTGAGCAATATATAACCGGCGTTAAAATCTAAGACGGCGCGCGCGCAATTCAGTCATGATCAGAAAAAGGCAGTGAAGCGTAGGAGACTAGGCGCAAACCTGGATATCGACCGGAGGATCGGGCAGTCCCTTGGGCAGCGTCTTGAAGTGGACGTGGCAGGCCTGGTTGTTGGCCGACTGGGCGTTCTGGTCCTCGAAGTGCGTCGCCCTCAGGTTCTTCGCCTTCACCGTCACCCGGTAGATCGTCGAGGGCGCGAGGCCGGTTATCGTGTGGCGATAAACCCCGGGCTTGACAGTGCGCACCTCCACGTTGTTCACGCAGACGACGTGCTGGTGGTTACTGTTGCTCGGTAGCCACGATATCACGGCCGAGGTGGCCGTGACGTTCGAGGCTTTGACGGCGGTCGGGCCTATTGCCACGTCCTTGCCGATCACCATTGTGCACGCGGCGTCGCGAGACGTGCGACGCGAGTGCGTCACCGAGCGCACGCTTATCCGGTGCGGCTGTGGGTGGAGAAACTGAGGGTTAAATCGTTGATGTTTCGTTCTGTGTGGTACTTGGAAAGTGTTGTTGTATGGTGTGAGAATGCTTTTCTGGGGCTATCTTAAAAAGACGTTCTTGCATAATTAACATAACATTGGTTAACAAGTATATCTTATGATGTGGCTACTAATATGAACTGTATTGGATTAAAATTAGCTTGGTTAAACGGTTTAACGACTTTATGGTAAAATTAAGTTTCAACTGTTTTGATGCAAATTTTGTAATCTACTGAAAACACGTACTTGATATTCTGAGATTTTTGTAGCTGGCTCTGATCAGATAAATTTATTAGCGCTATTCAGGTACCGGATACGTACTAGAGCATGCTATTGATTTTGACGTAGTCTAAATAATAATAATCAACAGATGTGAAGCATTGTACTAATCCAGGAAATTCTACAGTAATTTGCCACGTGTATATATAACGTTATTATTCTCCGTAGTTATATCGACTACGGTAAAATAAAGCATGAATGAAATGGCAGTATTATTGCACACCAATTCTATGAATAGAAAGTTAGAAATAATACAATGCCTTTTTGATTCTATGATACCAAGTTACAGAAAGGGTTAAGATTGCCAGATCAATTTCTTTGGTTACATTACAGCAACTTCACATGGCACGCCATCGTGTAATTAACCACACATCAATCTACTTCAGTCATTGTTATCTGATCAGAATAGGCTACAATTTCCTTAGTAAGATTATTATAATCCTATGGGATTGTGAAGCCGTTTTGGATTATCTTTTATTTCAAATTTGATAGTACAATGATTGTAAAAGCGCCTTATATTCAAGAAATTAAAGAAAACTTGTAGTTATTTAAGTAGATTGTTTCAGTATTGAATCAGAATCCATTAAGGAAAAAAAGCATAGTTTATGTTGAAGTCTAATTTTAACGTCATTATATATAAAATTAGATTGGAGAGTTGTTGATCAATTCTCTTGTGATTAATCGTGTCTGAACTTACTGTCAAAAGGTAATATGTTACAAAGTATTGCAAATATTTAACCGTTTTGTATCAATTCTCCAATAAGTCACTAACATAAGCTTCCATAAATAATACAAAACAATATGTAGGTACTATAATATCAAAACGACAACTATCGATGATAAAATTATGAAGTAAGAGCAAAGTCCACACACTCACCCTGTTCGAGTCGACACCCTCGACGAGTGCGCGCGTCCTCTCGGTAGCTTTGACGGTGACCTTGAGCACGCCGTCGACGTAGACGTGATAGGACTCGATCTGATGCACGTTGTCGGGCGCCGTCCAGCCGATCAACACGCTCTTGTTGAGTTGGCGCTCGAGCGTTAGGTGCTGGGGCGCCGGTACTAGGTCCGAAAACAGGTAGACTTCTTCAGAAGGAAAAAGAACAGGACAAGCCTAGCTGTAGCTAGTAGTCGCACTAGTCGCCTACATATATCTCTATCAAGCGAGAGCCTAAACGAGAGCGTTGTGGGTGACAGACAGACACGAGATATTGCCGAGAACGATGCGATGATGACGACACAAAGACACACTCGCGCGCGCCCGCAGCCGACAGCCATTTGGTACACAATACTTACTCTGGTGGAGCTCCGTCGGGTCGGTGGGTGGGTTATTCTTTTGGCACGAACGAGAATACAGAGAGAGATCGACAATTTTTCGAGGCCCTTGCGACAAGGGCCCGAGAGACTTTTAGCTGGGGGGACACGAAGTGTTGTCGGCTGGTTGATGAGAGCATATAGTTGTTGATATAATAAGTGATGGATAAGAAGCGGTAAATCAAGAGATGATGGCATGCGTATAAGGCAACGGAAATAATAACCTGATCTAAGTAATATCTAACATTCAAAACAGATAAACGTGTAGAATGATCTGATGATTGAATGATTAGACATCAAAGAGCTAACTTCTGCTGTTTTATTACACAGAACATCCATGTACAATAGTCTTTGAGTTAATTGCTCAACTGCAGCAAAGACAACGAGAATACCTAAAAGATGTTCTGCATAACCATAGCTATATAACTGCCTACAAAGCTTTTCTAACCAAAAGCTCCTACAGCCGCACGCTTGCTTAGCGCCAGAATTGGGATCATTTATGTACTAAAGCGCAGTGAGATTTACAAAATTATCCCAAATATCGTGTGACACTAGGATCTAAACTAGCTGGTGTCCTATACATGTGATCTCTTATTATCTAGGATGCGTCGATGTCCAACAACAACGAAAGAGAGTTGGATGAAAGGTGTAGCATACCTGGCGGCTCCTGCTCGTCCTCGTCCGCGATATTGTCGAGTTCTGCGTACGCAGTCAGTTCGGCGGCTCTGTTACGATTGCCCTCCTCCAGCGCGGCCAGCTCTAAGTCGATGTCCTGCAAGTAGCACTGCAAAAAGCCCAGTGTATCATTAGCGGGGCGCACCTCGCCGCGGCGGCTCACGCGCTTTATACGACACATATATAATACACATTCCCTTACGTTGTCGACGTTATAACGTATACATATACTGTTTCGAGTATAATTCAAAATTAAATTATTATTGTTAAAGTTATGAGTTTTGTAGTGTTGTGATTAAGACATTGATTGTATATGACGATGATTCGATATTTTGCTGATATATTGTGTGAAATAACACAGACACCCACCGAGAGACAATACAGGATCGAAGCAACGGGCTGATCCCCTTCAATAAGTGCACGCATGACAATACTACACATGTATATATTGATACCGACTTTATCGCGCGGTCGGCACACGCGCGTTGCTCTTTCACTTTCACTGACACATTCATGGAGATACTCACACTCGCGCTGTCCTGTGATACGGCGCTCGCGACACCGTTAACGTCGCTTTTTTTGGAACCACTTTGCGTGACGGTCGAGCCTACCATCTAAAAAAAATTTTGAAAAAAACAAAGCCGGATTCAGTTGGCTAAGAAGTGAAAAAATGATCTATGCAAGTATAGAGACACACATTTACGTAGATCACTTTTGTCCTTCCTCTGGGAAAGGCTCGCAAGTAGATCCAATATAAGTACTCGAGTATAATTATAATGTGATAATTTTGGAAGAGGGATGCAGATCATAGTATTAGTAATATGTAGATGTACAAACATGCTATAAAGAATAAACATAAAGTGAGGTTGTTTAGACGTGTTTTACGTGTGATAGGATTATCAATGTACGTAAAAAACAATAATAATAGAAAATATAGACACGTTGGGAAAGTTTTATAGTATAGGAAGTTTAGCCAATCAATAAAGGAAAGTTATCGAGTTCATTGCCGTTTGGTTATCTGACGAAACGGTTTTTGGTAGAAGAAGAATTAATAGCGGTGGTGAAACTAACAGGTATTGTGGAGATACGCAGTTATTGCATACCCCCCTCGAAGAGAGATTATACACACACAACGAAAAGACAGTGCCGGAGAGAAAACGTGTTCGTCCTCCTAAACTCAAAGAACACACACAAATACAGAAGACAAATAGGTATAATAATATATAATATTAATAGACATGAGATATAGTCGACACCTATAATAATAATAGCAGTAAAGAATCATCGAGTGGGCAGGCAGACAGCGCGAGCACTAACTACCTGAGGAATGTTCGTCGAGACGGCGTCGTCCACGTCCCTGAGCCCGAGCACGGCCTGATGGAAGTCGAGCAGGTCGTCGCCCACGAGCTTCTGAACGAAGTTCGCCGGCACCAGGCCCCTCCTGCCGTCGAGCGTCTCCGCGTCGAGGAAGCCGTCCTCGTCGGGCTGACCCCAGACCAGCAGGTAGTCGCCCCCGTGGACGGGCAGCTCGGCCTCCGGGTTCTCGTTGGGCGAGTGATGGAAGGGATCGTAGGTGAAGCGAGCGATGTAGACGTAGCAGCGGCCCTTGCCAGGTATGTCGAGCATGTCGACCTGGCCCTCGGACACGATACCCGAGTCGCCCGTCAACCGGTCCAGCGGATTCGTCAGGATGCTCGTCGGTATCTTGGGCATCTGACGCGGACCCAAGAAATGATGGCCGCTAGAGGTCGCGCCCGTCGGCGTCGGCGACGTGGCGCGCAGACTCTGCTGGATCTGCTGGATGATGGCCTGCTGCTGCAGCTGGTTGGCCTGCGACTGCACCGAGAGCTGCTGCATCGCCTGCAGCGGATCGTTTATCGCGTGCAGCAGGTTGCCCGAGCCTGCAAGTTGCGCCAGGCGGAAAGTCTTGGTTAGTCTCGCCAGCTTCGGATTCGCTGTGTGGGGGCGTGAAAAATCTAGACCGGTTAGTGACGGACTGCTTTGATTCGCGTGCGTCGGTTTAATGACTCGAATAACTTTTAATTCCTACCAATGGCAATATGACTTGCGATATATTAACACATTAGTTTATTGGTAATATGACACGTGTGTGACACATATATAAATGGACATTTACGGTTGATTGGACAGTCGATTTTTCTCTATATGTATATCTACAACTACATAAACAAGTCCGAGTGGACTCATCTACGGTATCAACTACCTACTTTCTATATAGCGTAGCTATATAGTGGCAAAATTGATTGCCACTCGAAAAATCTTGGATGGTTAAAAATGATACTTGTTGCCTTTATCCTTTCGTTATAAAAACTGCTGATTATTATATCGCCTACGGCATCTACTCGTAGATTAAGAATTGGTTATTAGTGGTAATCCTATATAGGTTATAAAATATCTCAGTTTATTGGTAAAATCTTTTAAAAAAAGTTTTGTAATGTTTATTCGTATAATATCTTCGGTATAAATTTTCTTTTTTCTTCTTATTAATTTCCGATAGCAAAAAAAAAGTTATTTGTCGCCCATTATACACAGGCTTACATAAAAGTTTGTCAAAAGTTGACTAATTTTTATTAAAACAAGGTTTATAAACAGCGAACTCATTGATGAATGGATTATACATGTACTTGATGCAAATAGAGCTTAATCGAACAATTTACTGAATTATAGTGCCGTTTACCAATAATTAATAAATGGTATGTGCGCACACGCCAATAAAATTATTAATGGAAAGTCGATCGAATTATACCTGAAAATTAAATCTGTGGCTTTGGCGCCAAAATTGACCGAATCTAATTTGTAATGCTTGTTTGAATTTTGCTCAAATTAATCGTCAGCCAAAGTAGTGATCTTTTGACAATTTTATGTACACCACTATAGCTTAAACCCTTATCAACGAGAACATGTATTTTTGTTAAAACGCAAGTTTAGTTTACAATGGATCATACGATTTCTAGTCACCATGGTTAAAAAAACCCGCTTTATTTGACCAAATCAATGCTCTCATCGTATCACAACGAATCTCGTACGACCATGGAACTCTTACCTGTGGTGACGCTCGACGTGCCGAACGCATTGGTCCCGACGTTGGTGTAGGATGTGCCGGCCGTGGAGAAGGTGCTCGCGGCCGTGGAGAAGGGAAGCACTGATTGTGGCACGCTCGTGAGGCCGGTGAGCGTCGAGTGATACGTGGAGCTGGAATAGGGCGGCAGAGTCGACTGCAGGGACTGGGGCAGATTCGTCTGGGGCACGGCGTAATTGTGACTGCCGAGGATACCGCCTGTGTAGCTCGTCGGCTGGACCGAGCTGTACGTGCTGCTAGGGTGGGATGTCATCGACAAATTCGGATACGTCGTGCTCTGGAACATGAGAGTAGCGGGGAACGTGTGGTTGATTGAGTTGCGGCGTTATATGCGTAAGTATTTTGAGGAAATGTTATATTTATACGTGAAATATATTTCTTTTTAATTTTTGTTTTTAGATGATGCACTTGAACATCATAAACTTCTCTTTGATAAATAAATGATACGCGACAGGATATATCATAAGTTGTAAATTACAAATATATTCGCAGGTTTTCTTATTAGAAGCATTAAAAACCTGTTTTATAATTTATTTTGAGTTCGATGTATCGTCGCTTCCAAATATAAAGGGGACAACTTAGAGTTTGTTTAAAAAAACAGACAACTTGGAGTCCATTTCGAAAAGGAGACAACTCGAAGACCTTTTCGAAAACGAGACAGCTTTCCAATTGACATGAGAGTTGTTCCCTTTTCGAACTTGATTCCGAGTTGTCTTATTTTCGAAACAGACCCCAAGTTGTCTGTTTTTTCAAAACAAACTTTATGTTGTCCTCTCTCTATTTGGAAACGACGATATATACGATTTATAAATTAATGATGATAACTTTAGCAACAAAAGTTATCTTTTACTGAACTGGAATATTTAAACTAAAAAATTGGGATGAAATACGTTTCAAACATGCAATAAGAATAACAAATAATTATAAAAAGTCATTTTATTGATTGGTTCACTGAATTAGATTATATACACCGATTAAATACAATCAGTCAATCATCACTAATTTTATACACGCGAAGAAACTCGTTATTTTTGTCGTAATTATGTATTACATACACGGGTCACAAAAAACATTGATACTTTTCCCTTTATCACCGTCAACACTACCAAAACCGAACCCCCTCAACAAATCAAGAATCACGGCACTCACCTGCGTCCCATTGATCTGATAGCTCTGCGACGTGAGCCCGCTGCCAGGCTGCGTGTAATGCGTCACGCCAGTCTGGCTAACCGTGGGCAGATAGGTGGACGAGGACACGATCGGGTGCTGGGGCTGGGGCTGCTGCGTCTGTGGGGGCTGATGATGGGGCTGTTGCTGTTGCTGCTGCTGCTGTTGCTGCTGCTGCTGTCCTAACGGCTGCGAGTAGGTCTGCGTGTGTGGATAGCTCTCCTGGTACTGGCTACCCGAGGCGAACTGACTGTGCGTCTTTTGCTGCTGGCCCGGCTGCATCGTCGTCGTCCCGGCGCTGCTGCCAGGGTGCGTCAGGTCCATGTGCGTCGTGGGCTGTCCGCTGCCGTACTGCTGCTGCAGCTTCTGCTGGAAGGCCGGCTGCGACTGCGAGGTGGAGAGCGATGAAGGCGCCGGCGGTATGGGCTCGCTGTAGTGGTACGGTGGGCCGTTCGGCGTGAGGGGAGGGCAGCCTGGCATCATCGGCGTCAGCGGCATTGGCGAGCCCGCGTACTGCGTTTCAACCCCCGTTTTTTTTTATAGTAGGCCGAGAGTGCGGCACACG
>JAPYZP010002554.1:0-13185 GCA_030522985.1 Torymus sinensis
TTCCTTGAAGTAGGAAAAGCGTAATTGATTGACTTTAAGAGGAAGGCAAAGTAAAACATGAGCAAAAACTCGGAGAGAAAGGAAGACAGAGAGAGAGAGGAGAGAGAGAAAACCGCGCTCGGGCTTGTGCAGCGCGAGAAACTGGAGGCGCAGCGTGTCCCGACGCGCTGTATATGGATAGAAATAGAAAACAATAAAAACAGAAAGGGTGAAAAGAACAACAAACAACGGGAATTAAACATCAGTCGGCATCGCCGCGGGCTGACAAACCGAGGCGCGAGAGCGCGAGAGTAAAGCCGCGGGAAAAAGCAAAAGCGAGCGAGAGAGGGAGCGAAAGCGAAGAAATATATCGATTTCCGAAGCCCGTACATATATACGCGCGCTCGCGCGTCGAAATGAAGATAACAGTCGAAACCGTTAATTAAAGCACGGGAAATTCCCGAGCTCTCTCCCCCTCTCTCGCTCACTCTCTCGATTGTAGACTTTTCATTAAGCGAGTCCCGGCGTCCTTCCCGCGAGTTCGCTCAATTTTCCCGCGATTTATCCGAGTTTTTTTATGCGAGTGTCGCCCCGTCCCCGACCGCCGCCGCCAGAGAGGAAGCGAGGATTTCACGATTCATTTAGCGTTTTGTTCGCCGCCCCCGCCGCTAGAACGGTTTAATCCAGTGTAGATAGCCGGAAATGCCTTCTCTCCCTTTCTCTCTCTCGCTTTCGACCCAAGGCTTTTTTGCACGCGCCTTTTCCTTCATCCCGCGCGGAGAAATATTACGCGGCACGCATGGCCAATATTTTTTCCGAAATCTTGATTATTCCGGCTGCCAGCCTTCCTGCGCTTTTTTCACGCGCGCCTCCTCGTTCCATTATACCGAGCCAAATTAAAAGGGAAAAAGCGTCGCGGGGCTCTGATTTCCCAAAAATATCGTACTTTGCCTCCATTTCTTTCTCTCATTGTCGTGCTGCGGAATTTTTCCGTACTCTGTATTATTGGCTGCGGCACTCGTGCCTTTCTTTCGTTTTTTATTTCAAGGCCGCGCAAAGCGATTCCGTCCGAAATCCTCGTTTTATCGTCATTGCCTCCATAGAAATCGCAGTTAAAGCGCCGAGCCGAAAGCATAGACAATGGCCAGATTACCTCGCGCCCGCGCAACGTTTATTGGCCGATCTTTTATCGGGGATTACATCGACATTACACGGGATGTGTATATAAGAATACCGCCGGCCGCTCGTTCTTTTACATTTCACGAAACAATTATATGCGATTGAATGTGCACTCGATGCGAAACATTTTATTTTATTAGCCCATAATCCAGGGATAAGGAAGAAATACTGCGGGTCGTACATGCTCTCGCAGTCTTATCGTGTCTAAAAGAAGACCGTATCACTGCTACGATTTTATTTTAAGCTCTTGTGCTGTGCAAATATGTAAATTCAAGCTGCATGAGCAGTTTATTGAATATGCGAGTTTAAACCGATAAGGTATTTTTAAAAAATTAAAAAAGGGATATGTTTCTACTGTATTTTGCGAGAGATATTATTCCATCTTAATATAGACCCCTCTGGTTTGCAATGACATTAATTAATCAAATTTGCGGACACTCGATACACAAACGGCGTGGCAGACACGGTCAATAAGTTAGCGAATTAGGAAAAAGGTTCGCTCCGTATAGAGCGAAAGGGGAGAACGGCAATCGGATGCCAGTCGGGTTGGTGCAAAACAGAAATGTAATACCCGGGGACAAAATTGTTCGCGTCTCATCTGCAAATTCGCCGCTCCTCTCTCTCACTCGTATCTCTCAATTAAGAAAATGAAGTCGGTATTGTAGTCGGGCGACAGGCCGCGCAGTTCGCCTCGGGCCACAGCCGCCGCCGATTAAATGCTCGTACGTCGCTTTATTAAATCCCGTTTTAATCTGGGCAAAATGAAAAGGACCCGCACCCCCGCCTGGACTTTTTACCGTACAAGAAAGAGCGCACTTGTTCTCTCACTCTCTCTCTATGCCCCTCTTTCGCTGAATGAAAAAGGAATGAGATAAAGAAAGTGGAATTAACATTATAATAATTAGGATAGAAATAGTGAAATACACGAATATGGATTGAAGTTTTATACATAGGCATTATCTCGAGGTAATCATCATCTACCGACAAGCACGACATCTTGATAAGCCATAAGGGCAATCCGTCGAAATTATCCGAGCGCAAGAGCTGCGGAGTAAAAAGCCCGAGAGAATGGAAGAGAGGGAGGGAGCGTCTTAATCTCGCGCGTGCGATTTAAAGTCGCGAGACGTCGCCGGTGAGTCATCTCCGGCGAGTAAACACACTTTCTTGCGGCCGGCGGACCGCGGCTCCGTTCCTTCCGGTTGTATTTGCGCGTCGCCTCGATCCGCCCGGCGGCATGTAAACGCGATAAAAGCCCCGAGCGCGCGCGGGATTACTGACTGCTGCCTCGGATGCCGGCGCGCCGGATGAAGAAAGGGAAAAAACCTCGTTACGCAGTGCTTGCGCAGTAGGATTTTCCCGGGCGAAGATGCAAGGGCCGTCCGCGCTCACTCCAATTTGCCGCGCAGCTACTTTACATGTGCGCGAGCGCAACTTTAATTGCGTGTTTGCCCTCGCTTTCTTTTCCGCCGCGGCTCGCTCGCCGCTCGCGGGAAGGCCTTTGTCATTTTATTGTTATTTTTTCATTACGCGGAACGTCCTAGTCCTGGCATTTGTATAATTTATTCGGCTCGAAGAGGAAATGTTTCGCAGAAGCGAGACAAGTCGCGGCCCGACTGCAGCTTCCTCGTCTTTTCCCTTTTTTTTCGAGGTTCCAAGGCAAATGCGAGTTGAAATTTTTCAAGTGTACGGTATACACACTCTTGGCGTGTAGCTCGAAACTCGTCTCTCTTTACTCGCAAAACAAAAAGTATACAAGCCCGAAAAATATCCCGAGACAGTTTGCATAATGAGTAGCGTTTCGGAAGGGCCTAATTTTATTTAATTACGTAATCCGTCTGACGGCTAATCCGAGGCGACAAGCCACCACCGCTGCCGCTGCTGCCTCTTCTTTTCCCCCAGCTCGCGACGTAAGACCGAATAAGGAGGCGGCGAAGAAAAAAGGAATTACACGGCCCGACACGAGGGAGAAAAATGGTCTCGCGCGTATTATACACGTCCGAAACGTCGCGAAAGGCGAAACGGCCGTGAGCTCGCGCTTCACCGGCTTAATCATCTCTCCTTCCAGGGCCTTTGTGCTAATTAAAACGTTTGAGAAGAGACCGGCGCAGCTTCTCCTTCGTCTGCCCTTACTTCCCTCGCGAAAATTACTTAAATCCCTGCTGTTATGCCCTCCTCCTCGACTGACGAAGGACCCTCGCGACTATTATCGCGCCTATACTTTTCGCGTTGCTTTTCTGCTGCTGCTGCTGCTGCTTCCTCGACGCTAAATCCTTTTAATTTTACCAAGTAAGAAGGGAACTTGGCGATCGGCGTGCTTTTAAAGCTCCTTCGTCTTCTTTCTCGGGAGTGTCAATGCTCCCCCGAGGAGTCGAATCCAAACCGTCGAGTTCAAGACAAACAGAATATACGAGATGGTACATTAAAAAAATTAAAAATTCAATTCCATCAAAATGTCTACTTCCTTGTTGTCTTTTCTCATGTCCCTACACAAATTTGAACAAGTACATGGTGTTTTAGCTCAAGAATAATTTACTAGATTGCGTAATACTCCTACCGACTCGCTCCTTTGAATGCACTCGTATGTTGTTTCATAGAAGAACGAAAGAGTACCAACCTGAAACAGAAAAATAACAATATGTTAAGATCGTATAAGGCGGAAAAAAAGTTGAAAACAAAAATAGCGACGTAAAAATACGCTGACTTATTCAAATCCTCGAGCATAGTGGCATAAAGGCGGGCAAGGAACAAAAAGAGATAAGAAAAGTCGGTGTAAGACGGGACGTATAGTATACTTTAGCGCCATAAGCTCTAATTCCCGGGGCGCGGTATAAGTCGCTCGTAAAAGGTGGTGCGCGAGCAGGCGAAGGTGGCGGCACGCAGTATCGTCAAAATTTTCTTTCGGATTGAATGGCGCATAAACGGGCATTACGAGGCTACGTGGCCAGGTAGGCGAATGTTTACGTACTGGGGTGGGGGCCGCTCGGGCTATGGCTTCCCATAACAAGGCGAACTTTTCAAGTATGCCCTGCCAGTACAGGCCGTGTAGCAGGGAGGTTCGCGCGCGAGGGGAGGTCGGGGCTTCTTTCTTGCCCCGGCTCCTCTCCGCTGTATACACCCCTGCGTATACGTGATGAAACTGCAGCCGATGCGGGAAAATCGCATTACATATTTCATTTTATTACCCCGGCCGCCGTATAAGCGCCGCCGCCACGACGCTTCTTGCCGCTCGGCGCGGCCCCGCAGTTTCATCGCACGCACGCCGCCTGACAATTCCATTATCTCCGATTTCGAAAAAAGATCGAACGATCGCCACGACTGCAATACCGATGCGCTTTTTGCGCCCGCACGTGCTACCGCGCGTCTATATCAATTCGGACGTATAGATTGTTTCTGCGCTATTATACGCCGAGTGTCGTGATCGCTCGTAACGGTGATCCGGTCAACTTTTCGAAAGGTATAGTGTAGTTTCGTGTATCCGCAATTCGAGACAAAAGCAGAGTATATTCTCTTGTTTGAAAACGGTTAAATGTCTTATTCATTCGGGTCTGTAGTTGAATTTATCTTTCACATTTTACGTCCAATTTGAAATTTACATTGTTGAACTTTCGGAATTATCAATAAAATAAAGATGAAATAACTCATTATTTAAAATACACGTAGTTATGCATATTCCGGGAAACAGGAAAATTAACTCCCGGCTAAATCCGAAAGTTATTCCGTTGAAATTTGCTCCTCGCTACGGTGAATATTAAACTTTCGGCTGCGAGCTGCGGCGCGCGGCGTAAAACCGCGCTCGGCTAAATGAAAAAATAACTGTGGCTTGCGCGCGCACGCGCGGGATTTAAACTTCAGAGCGGCCGAACAGATTTCGCGCAGAGGGAAGGGAGCATAGGCAGCATCGAAATTCCGTAAATCCAATATTTGGTGAAAATTTGATTGAGGCCGGGCCGCTTCGTCGGCGCCGTCGTCAAAATCCTCGGGGCCGAAAGCTCCCGCATGATCGGGAAAGCTCGTTCGACTTTCGTCCCTTCTCCCTCCCGTCCGGGGCGTCGCACCCCGATAGCTGCAGATGATAATAGAAGCCGTTGGATCTCCTCGGGATTCGCTAGAAGAATCTTAATCGCGAGATCCAGCGATTTACAAGACTAAGCCTCCGGGAGGTTTTGATAAAAGTTGGCTGCGGCTAAAGGGGGGCCGAAAGGTAGAGATGATGGCGGAGAGAGGGAGAGAAAGAAAAGAGACGGGAGCTAAGAAATTCCGATCTCGTAGGCAATATAGGGGCGGCACAGGGTCAGCGGGCTTCTCCTAAGAAACAGTTTCATTACTTTCGATCCCTCGGACTCTCTCCCTCCGGCGCGCATATGTAGACGCGTAGCTGTATGCGCATTACACGTACATAGACGCAGAGCGACGACTCGCGGCGAGGGGAGAAGTGTCGAGCGACTCCGGCCTCTGAATTCCTGAGACGCGGACGGCAAGCCTAAGACAAGAGAGCGCGGGGGCGAGCGGCGAGGCGCGGGGGCGAAGGTTCAACCCCAAGGGGGCTCGACGTCTTTGCACCCTCCTGCCCTCAGCGCCCGCGTCGTTCCGAAGGGCTGTCCAAGCCTTGTTGGGGAAAAGAAAATGGGAAAGCCCCCGAGCAAACGTAAGGTGGTAAATTCATTGTGCGCGCGGCCGACGTCGCGCCAGCCGAGCCAGCCGAGCCAGCCGAAAATTTCCAGCAGATGCCCAGGAATTTTGTGAATCTAAATATTCTCCCCCCGCCGTGCGCGTCCCGTGCCTCTTTAATTTCGTTGCCGTATCCTGCTCGCGCGCCCCCCTTATCTGCCGGGAATTCCCAAAACAAACATCCTCGGTTTTTCACAAATAAAACACACTTATCTTTTATTTATACTATCTATGTTTTAAGCTTTACATATGGGGATGCCCACAAGTCAATTCCAATACAAATATTTTTCCATTAATGATACGATTACGTTGTACAAAAAAAAACGTTAATATACATCGTTTATCGTTAATCTTGCGGGAAGATAATAGCTTATATCTAGGCAAGTAATAAATTGGCTTGTATAGAAATATAGATAAAGAATGATGATGAAGCGAAAACATCGTAGGAGATATATATATAATAAAGCCTTTTATGACAGGTGAACAGCAGCTAGGCGAGAAATTATTGTCCAATACTAAGCGACAATAGAGCTCCTAGTGCGTAAAAGGCAGCGGCCAATGAAGAAAAGGACGCATCGTTTCTGGGTTAGTCCTGCCGTAGGAGAGAAGAAGCGAGGTAGTCGCGTGTACGGTATACGTGCGAGGTGAGGGGAGAAAAAAGAAATTGTCTTACGAGGCGAAGCTTATCGATCGTCTTTTTCCTCTCTTTGCGCGATTTCTGTACACGCCCCACTCGTGCAGCTTCTTCTTCTTCATCTCAGGCAATTGCTAGCGAGAGATACGAGGGGGAACAGGGAAAAGGAGGAGAGTCGCCGGCTGCTGCAGCCGATCGAAAGTCAAGGAGAGAAAGAGCGAGAGAGAAGGAGAGGGAGATAGCCTCGGCGTCGTTTTTTGGCCTCTACATCTTTCATGAGTGTCGAGAGTCTTTTTCCTCCTCGGGGACGAAATCTCTCGCGCGCAGGAAGAAATTGGGGAAACTCCCGACGACTGCTGCTGCCACGGTGGCTGCTCTTCGCTCGTCGAGGGGTGACCAACTCGCAAGAAAGAAGAGGGCGAGAAAAAAATGAATATGATACGGTCCATTGAACGTGTCCTACTTGCAGGGATATTGGACCGAGGGACAATTTTTCATGTGCGACGCCTGCGCGCACCTCCAAATCTTGTTGCGTCGCATGTTTTTTCCTCTCTTCGAACCTTCGTCTTTTCCTTGTTCTTCTTTTGCTGCTGCCAAGGCGGAGGGGGAGGCGATAGCGAGAAAAAATCGTTGTCGCTTACAATGATAAAGGCGCGGTATTAATTATTCAGCGCGGAGCGCCGATGGATCACCCCGCGAATCTCTCTTAAGATTTCAATAATTTACGGAATTCATTACGGCCCCCTTGCCGTGCGCGCGGAATCGGGAGGAGGCGCCAAGCAGAGACCGAGCGCAATTTGTTAAGAGCTTACTTAATTATGCCGGCTGCTGCAAATCTCGTCGTAGCCGTATAGTGACAAAATAAAAGTAAAAGTATTCAGCCGCTGGGGTGTCTGTATTTTGTTAGCCTTGTGCCTCGGAATTGACGCTTCTTGGAGGCAAGTATTGATCGAAGCAAACGCACAAGACTCGAATGAACACCATTAATTTATTAGTACATGCTGGAGCTATAGAGAAAGTTTTCATCGGCGGCGCGACTCTTGCTTTTTCAGCTCCTCCGGTCGCGGCCTGACTGGGTAAATAAAGGCAAGATCACTTGGTGATTTCGCGAATCCGACATCGCGGCTGCGGGGGGCGATTAAAGCGCGAGACGAGCCTTCCGGAGTTTCCTGAATTTTCTCATTATCCTGGGGACCGGTGAGTCGAGGAGGAGGCAGAGGCGCGAATCCTGAGCCAGGCCGGATGAATAGAAAAGGCCCGTGCCGAGGGAGGAGGAGCGGCGCAACCAAATAAATAAGACAGACCTTGAGAAAGCACGACCCTCCGACGTGCGCCTCGAGCGCCTCTCCATTCGCGAGTGAGACAGAGGGGGGCCTGCCGCGTCTCTAAGTCGAGAATAATTAAAGGACAACTCGAGCGCTCGAGAGCGCAGGGAAACAGAAATATTTACTTCCTTTCAAAATTCATCTCTTTTACCCTTTCAACTGCATTATTTTTCCGCAAATCTGTAGTCTTACATTTTCATATTAATGGGGGATTATGCAAAATAACGTTAACAATGAAAATCACGACGAGGAAATATGCAAAAAATACGTCCTAATGAGGTGAAAGTGCCAAGAAACTCCATTAAAAAGTTAAAAATTCTACGGCTGCTTCTCATTGAATAAGTTATAAGCTTCTTCTATGTATCTAAATTTTAGAACCGACTTTTTTTTAAATAATGTAGTATATTTTAGTCTATGTTACTTTTGCAACTATTCAGTAAAACATATATGGTTAGAATATTAAATAATCCAGATTTAGCGGATTTTAAAGCTAGTGCGAGGTCGATTCCCCCTTTCCACTCATGCCTTGTTGTGGTTACTCCCTTTTTACGCGAAAGTTTTTGCGACGTGAGCTGCCTTGTTAAAATCTTGAAATACAGCACACAGAGATGCTGTACGGCGTATCTTTAAAAGTCTTGTTTCCCAATTGGATTTTCAGAGAAAAGATTTAAGGAATTGTACGTAAAAAACCGTTATGTCTGCCTTGTTTTCATTTAAAGTTTGCTGAACTTCGACAGCTTTACAACTCGTTCATCCGTCAAAGTGATCAGCTTCGAAATTGAGAAAATTAAAGAGCTACCATATATGTGTAAGAGTAAATTAACAATAAATATAAATATCTCGGAAAATTACTTGAAAGCGAAAATTTTACACACGACGCTATCGAGCGAATCTTTCTTTCTTTTTTGGCGAGCAGAGCAATAAAATACGGAGCGCGCGAGGCTCGCAAAAAAGAAAGAGTTCCGGAGTGCGTGAGCGCAGAGAGCGCATGATTTATCGTGATTTAAAATGTAAACAAGTTCGCCAACGAGATTCACCTCATACCCGAGACAGCGGTAAATGAAGCGGCCGCGGAGAAAAATTGAGCTCTTAATAAAGGGAGCATTACGAGCGCGAGAGCCGCGGGTATATATATATATATACGCGCACTTTACAAGGGCCCCGTATACTTTCTCTCATTCTCCCGTCAACGTCGCGAGCGCGCGCCGGCAGGAGAGGAACTGGACCGTCGAAAGCAAATGCGAGGGTAGAAAAAAGTCGACTTTCTGCAGGCCGATATTTACAGGTTTTTGCGGCGCGCCGCACGCAACGCTTTCTCTCCCCCCGAGGGGCGCGGAGAAAGAAGAGGGGAAAGGATTACCCATCGCGCCGCGGCAGCAGCGGTGCCGGCAAGATCTCGGCAAGTAATCCCAAAATTATTTGCCTGTCCGGGCACGTATTGATCCTCGACTTCGGCCCCTCTTCCACTACTTCTTCTTGGCGCTCCCTCCCCCGCACGCGCGCGACTCGCCACGGGGGGATTTCTCCGCGGGGCGCGCGGGGCGCGCGGGGCTGAACCGGAGGGGAGGGAGTGCGAGCTGGCTGCCGGAAAAAGTTTAAGTCCGAGGAGAGCCTCTCTGTCTCTCTAGCGAGGCTCTCTAGCGAAGCTCTCGAGGGCACGTGCTCCAAATGCAGATTAGTCTTGCGGAAAGACGGCGGCGGCGGCGCTGCGGTTTCTGCGCCCGCTCCCACGCGCGTACGTAGGGCGCGAGCGCGCTGCGCCCCGGTTAAAGTGCAAGAGTGCGCGAGAGCGTAATTAGGATGTAAATCAGATTCTGATGCGCGCCGCTGTTGAGAGAGGTATAGAGTGAGAGAGGGAGAGTAGCGTGTGTTCGATGGCCTCGGCAGCGTCGCGATGTTGACTGCCGGCTAACTCGGCCGTAAAACCAACTAGTCTAGGGGCGCTGATTCAATCGACGAGAATGATTTTTCCAAGCGCGCCCTGCTCTCCGCTCCCGTTTCCTTTCGCTCGACTTATTAATGAGAGCGAAGGCGACTTGCGCCGCGGCGATAAGACACCTCGCCTGTATGCTTCGTCAAATCTTTGATGAATAGTCCGCTCGGCCGAGATATGATAATGCGCCGAGCGTCGTGGAAATAAAATAATAGCTTCCGAGAATTTTGCCGCGCGCTTCGAGCCTTTCGCCTGCTGTCTATTTGCTCGGTCAAAATCCTTTTCGCGGTAAACATTGAAAAATATTGTTCTTCTATTTTTATAATAATCTAGATTTGAAATTTGTATATTTAATGCAGCTTTTCTTTTCATTATCAAAAGTGCTAATCGCTAATTAACCCTTAACTCGTAAAATGTCGGGATTTACGATTACGACGTGAGATTTAATGTTCGTGACTATAAGTTTCTTACTCACATATTTTCAGGGAATTTCGCATTTGCAAATGTTATATATAACGCAAACAGTGTTAACATTAAATTTATTAGCCATAAAAAGTAGAGTGATATTGTAGCATATACAATTTTCCATGCTAAACATAAGAAGCAATAAACTGGCGACGTCAATCATGCCCGGAGAATGAAGACGAAAAACATAAGCTCGGCAAAGAAATAAATGAGAAAGACATTAAGAATTGCAATAGAGACTGCACCGCGCTGTGTAGGTATAGATATAGGTCGCGAGAGCGCATTGCGCAAATAGGAAAATGTAAAACACCTTGTGCAAATGGAAGGCTAGGCTGTGCTGCGCCGGGAAGTGCGCAATATAACGAAGATAATGAGGTGGCTGGCTTTGGGGCGCACTCGCTGCAGCCGGCGACGAGGACGGCGGGGTCCTCGAGAGGGCCGCGAGTCTGCGCAGGGAAAGACAAAGGCAGCTGCAAAGACGGCTACACGGCGGCGTCGAGGGCCGACTGGCAGCAGCACTTTGTATGGTAAGAAGAGTCACGTGAGTCCCAGCAGCTCGTTAATGCGGCCGCGAGCGCGCGGCCCCCTTTAATTTTAATTTACATGTTATTGCCCGGCCAAAAAGACACGCGCCGCGAGACACACGCTAATAACGGCTTTACGAGCACGTGGGCGGCGACTGTCGCTGCCGTACAGCCGTCCGCGGGGCGTCTTAGTCGCGCGGCCCTTATTACTTCCACGGCGACAGCGCGCGGCGAGATTTATACGCCGCGGCTACGGCACTGCGGGAACCGCGGAATTATGCACAGGCCTGCCCCTCTCTCTCTCTCTCTATGTGTATGTGTCTTATGTCGCGTGGCGTACAAGCCAGCTCTGCTCCAGACTCTGTAAATAAGCCATGCGCGAGGATCGATTATACTTAATGGTGATTAATCATCGATGTAATGAGGTAATAGAATTTATAGACCCTGGGCTTGTCTTATCATTATGAATCATTAACCATTCGGAAAATACTCTAGCCGCATTTTAATTTACTTTAATCACGATAAGAAAATTGTTTCCTAAAATAAGTGCAGCCGACGGCTTCATTAATAAATCTGCAACTATAATCACGAGCTAAGGCACATTCTTGGGTTACGAGACTATTCGCTACTTTATAGAGACGATAAATAATGGAGACGACATTGTAAATAACCAAAATAGCGAAGGCGCTAGACGATGAAAAAGCCCTCAGTGAAAATATTTTTTCGTCCCATAACCCTGTCAGGCTGCAGGATTTATGAAGTGTTCCACGGGCTTGGCGGTAGGTTGCTGCAGCCGGGCGGAGTGAGGAGAAATTTGATGAAAAAAAGAGGCAAAAAGTTGGGCTTCGAAAGTCCTTATAACTCGTAAATACCTTAAAGTTATGAGGGAAAGATTGAAAGTTTTAATTTTCTCTGGCGTCGATGCGTGAAATTCGGGCTTACGGTAGCGCGCGCGCGAGCGTGCGAAGAGGAGAGAAGAGCGAGAGGAGCGGCTCCTAGGCGTCCCGAGTACAGCCGCTAGATTTACATCGGGCTCGTGCATTTTAATTCGCGTCGCCCGCTGCGCGAGTGCGCGTGTGCCAGCGGCAGCCTGTAGACGACGCGTTTATTGGGCGATAAAACTTCACCCCGCAGCAGCCGCCGCGATCTCCACCCCCGTGTCGCCGCGCGGAGCCTCTCCTCCTCCTCTCCCTGTCCTTCACGCGCGTGTCTTCCTACTTTTAGGCACTTCCTTATCGATTTTATAGCTTGTTTTTATCCAGCGCGAGACTATTTCTGCATCGGTCGTAGCCGTGTCTGTCTCCTCGTATACAGTGTTGAATCGACTTTTAAGAAAATAACCTTCTATACGTGGAAGCTATGTTTGATACGCGAGAATACCTTATAATTAATACCATATTACAGAATGAAAGACTCCCTATTTCGAGAATGAAATGACGACCCAGACAGAAATTGTAATTAATTCATGATTCAATGCTGTGAGCATGTAGAAGCAAGAATCCCCTTTCAATCGAATATCCTATAATTATTCCGCATAGTTTTAACAAAGCTGTAGAAATTTCTTGTTAAGTTATTATATAATTGGATTATGGACAGACTCTAATGGAATTATTATACAATTGAAACATTCTAGTTGCTAAATCAATAAAAAAGCTGCATTTTGCAATTTATTTACATGCATCAAGAAGAACTCGACAATTCAGCTACCGGATCGCGACAGATGCGGCAGCCTCCGGGCCCACCGCTATTTTCAACCCTCTTTTCCCGGCGGCGCGTTTACCTTCAACCCTCTCGGCAGCTGAGCCCTCCTCGCCTCTACGTGGAATTCACAAAATTTCGCTAATATAACGCGAGCCTCCCCTACGCGCCAGCGAGGTGTCATTGTCGCTCCGAGCCCTTCCTCCCCCTCCTCACCCGTCGCATCAGCTGTCCCGCGATCCGAGAGACAAAATGCAGCGGCGGCTCTCTCGTTTTATGGGATTAATGCGCGCGCGCGCGCGAGGTATAATAATGACTTTATAGCCTAATACTTTGAAGAATCGGCCCTTGGCGTCGTCGCGAGCCACCTGACTGGAATTCAGAATTTCCACGGGCCAGTGAACGCGCAGTGCGGCTGGGGTCGCGGTATACACTGTGTATATACGCGCGGCGACGACGGCGCGGGATTTTCGTGCCTGTCCCCGCGAGCGCTAAAAATTAATTGTTGTCGTTGCGTGCATGTTTATGCCTGCGCGACGGCGTCGCCGGCGAATTTCGCGTTTACGCGCTCGTAAAAGCGACGGGCGATGGCTTTATTATTTCGAAAATTCGCTAGCTCCGATATTTCCCGGCCGTGTCGCCGCCGTGATTTTCTGCCTTTTTACCTCCGGCGGGAATTATGCCTGGAAATATTTATGCAAAATTTTAATAACCTTATTCAATTTCATCGCCGGATTTATGAATTCATTATTTCGATACATCAAATAAAACATTTTTTCC
>JAPYZP010002555.1:0-16320 GCA_030522985.1 Torymus sinensis
TTTTTTACAAAGCTGTACGAATGGAAATTTATCTCAAATTATTATTGAAAACTAAATCTCCACTTACGTGTCAAACACTCGCATACACGAAAATTGTTTTGCTCAAAAAAAGACGAACTTTCGTACCAAAAGTCTTAAAACGTGTTTTTAAACATTTGTGTAAAAAATTTTTTTTCATTATTACAAAGCTTCCTCTTTGAGGAAGCAAAAGTGGAGAAGAGGAAGAAAAAAGCCGAAACTTGATGCCAGATACCTCGGAGAAAGAAAAACGTAGAAGCTGGAAGAATAAATGGACGAGACTGGAGGGAGAATTCGCGATTCCACGTGTGCATGTGTGTGTGAGCGCGCGTATATATATACGTGTCGGAACGCGCGATACCGGCCGTCCTATCTGCCTCGAGCGCGTCCGAGAACTTAATTCTTTTCTCTCTCTTGCGCGCACGGGTTCCCCTGCTCTCTTCTTTGAAAAAAGCGGGCGGAAAAGTCGGTGAGGGAAAAGATTACGATGCCGAGAGCTGCTGAATTGCCGGGAGTATATATAGCAGCCTGGGATCGAGTGTCTTTACTTATACTCCGTTCTCGTATTTGCTATTTCGTTCGTTTGTTGGTTTTTATACTTCTTTTAGATTACAAGAGGATAAATATTGTTATTGCTGTTTCAGACATTAAAAATGAATAAAAAGTGTTTCATCGACAGATGCGGGTTGTGCCTCGTCAGACGCTGACACGATTAATCATTCTAGATTATTGCTTCTGGTACAGACATTGTTCGAATAAATTAATAAATCCTTCTAGACGTAATTACACTTTAGATTTCGTTTTCAATAGATGAAACGAATCAAATAAAATATGAAATTCCCGTGTTCATCAACCACACGAAGATTTATAATTTTCAACTCTTAGCGTTCCACCCACAACCCACAGAATGAACAAAGGCCCGCAAATCATGCTCCTCAATTCTACCCGCGCGAAAAGACATCCCGTATCATCGAGCCCTGCAGCCACGTATGCAGCACACACGAGTGCGCATGAATATGCAACTAGCCTCGCAGTGGCTAAGCGGCTCCCAGCAGCTGAAGAACAAACGGCACGGAAAAATCCCGCAGGCAATTGCTAATCTTTTCCAGCGTCAAAGTTGCCATTTCTGTCGTATATAACTTGGTCGCAAATCAGCCTCTGCGACGCGACATAATTACCGCTCGAGCTATCCATTTGTCAACGGCGGCCATAAAAATCGTATCAGCCTCATTAATCACGCGCGGCGAGGGATAAGTATTCGCGCAATCAATCGTCGATCGACGCGGCATCTGCGAATACAAGCCCATTGCAGCAGTGGCCCCACGTGTGCTCTGCACTTACATCTCCTGGCGGGGAAACGAGTTTGATTAATCGATCGCTCAATCGGCAGGCTTTTTTATATGCCAGAATTAGCTGATCGCGGGGGCCGATAAATGTCTCCGTGGAGGTCGAGCTGTTCGATTAAAGTGCGGCCGAAGGGTTATTAGCTTCGAGAAATCAGTGTGTTGAATAAGTGGTGGATTGGAGGAAAAAATTTCGTGGTAATTCATTTGTCTGTATGGGTATCAATTCACTTCTAATTTGCTTAAAATTTATAATAAATTAACTGACCTTTTAAAATACAATCCATGTATTTTGGTATATTTATAATTTTCTTTTTCCGAACAAAATACTCTCTATTTCGTCTCCGTAATACGAAAAGCGCAAGTGCACATTCACTCGGCCTATCTCTGAAAAAGCAGCTCCGTTTTTCGTTTCTGAACTTTTCCATATTTTCGTGTTCATCCAGTGTAAACCCGAGCGCGTATGATTTTATATGGAAGCTAATGGAAACTGGTCTCAAAGGGATAGTTATGTATGTACATAATGTTCTTGTAAATATAGTATTTTGCAAAACAGTCATAAACACACACAATAAAAGTACAATAAGCAAGCCTCACAAAAGTACTAAACCTCTAAAACTCCGAGTTCAGCCGCTAAAATCCATTCCATCTATCCCCACACACACTATATAACCCCCAGGGCGGAGGCAACTCATTTACATTAACGCTCGTGCAGTCGGCGAAATTATCAATGACTCCGGCGCATTAGCTTCTCTCTCTCTCTCTCTCCCTGCGCTTATCTCTCGCTTATTCCGTTCCTTTTTTTCGTCGACACAGAAAGGGCGAGTTGTACTCGCAGTAATTTATGGCATGCACCGCGCCCCGCGTTTCGTTATAGCGGATCGAACGAATGCGAGGTCGGCTGCACACGTAATATATACATACGAATATAAATTATGGAAGTCATGCGCGGAGATTCGAAATATAACACGTGTAACTTGTAATATTGTGCGCGTAAGCACAGTTGTTTTGGTGCGAGCTGAGAGGGAATTGTTTTTAGTTGCTGTTACAAGATAGCAGCACACGATGGAGCGTAGCGTCTAAACATTTTGCGATGCTACGCCAGCAGTCCACAACTCTACTTCAACTTCGGCTGAAACGGCTAGTCAAACTTCATTTGCAACAACTCGCCGATCCTCGGGACAAAGCGAGAGATGTCTGGATTCCCTCCAACTCTAAATATTCGATCAGTGTAGGTTGTAGCTATTACGGATGTTTTTCTTAAAAATGTGATAAAACATTTTATGCCTTTAATGAATAACTACAAAATTAGGTACAAACCAGCTCGCGATTTCCTTTGCTGCTTACACAATATTACGTCAAACCAAACTATAAAATTAATCTCAAATGCGCCTTCCTCCCGCTCCACTTCCCTCCACACGTATTCCCACAAGAATATCAATGGCATCAAAGCGCACACGCGGATTTCTTTGACCGTCGTCGTCGCGCGTTTATTACGCGCGAAGAAGAGGTGCAAAGCGAAAAAGAGCGACGCTTCTCTTTCTCTCTCTCTCTCTCTCTCTCTTTTTCTCTTTCGCTCACTCCCTCCCCGGTCAAGCCCTCGAGGTGACGTTCCCTTAAAAGGGGAGCGCGCGCGCGAGAGAGACTAACTCTTTGCCCCCAACGTCGTTGGCCCCCGAGGGGCTTTTATACTACTTTCATTACTTTTTATCGTCACTTGCTTTAAGAGAGAGACGTGCGCTCGCTCGCTTCCATTTTTTCATTCCGCCCGAATTTTGAAAGTGTGTTTGCATGTGCGAGTGTGTATGTGTGTGTGTGTGTGTCGCTAAGTGAAACGTAAGAGGTATGCTGCTGCTGCTATACCTTCGTCTTCTTCTTCTTCTTCTTCTTCTTCTTCGTCTTCTTCTTCTTCTTCTTCTCCTTCTTCTTCTCTCGGTGTAGAAGTATGTATGCTTGCGCGCACGCACTGTCGGCCTACACGTGGCTTAAGTGATCCTTTTGACGATTAATGGGGGCTACGTACGAGAAGCGGGGCGCTAATAAAGAGTCGCGTGGCGAATAGTTTAGAGTGAAAAAAGAAAGAGCCTACCCTGACTGAGGGTACCTTAGAAAACAATAGCGCTTGCCTTCCTACACTTATGAGCTGTTATGTAATAATTTATGTAATTAAAATCAGGTATCCGATTAAAAAGGTGTACTTACGACGTGAGCATAAGTAAGAAGAAAAAATCTTTTACAACAATAAATTCCTGAGTTAATTACAATCTAAAAGAAAACACCCTTCGCGTAAGTCAAAATTCTTTAGACTCAATTGAGCGCTGCAATCCACATTCACCTACTCCGATGAGTGTATTAATCGTTGTCCGCACACCGGTCCAACCACTCGTCTTCTCTCGGCGGTGGCTCCGAACTACAAAACGTGTATCCGTATTCGCGCGCAGGCAGCCCGGCTCGACATTCCCCGATAAGTGGATTGACTCTCGCAAGAGAGAGAGAGTCGAGTGTTTCGTCCAGTCCCTGGGTCGCTGAAAAGGAGGAGAGACATTGATCTTGGTATACTCTTGTAGGAAGAGTTAGAAGTGGGAGAGTAGGTTGATAGGTAGAGCTCTCAATTGCTAATGAGCTTTGGGAAAATGTTATTTTTTATAAAATTGGTGAATTAATGCCAAATAGGTATTTCAAAATATCTAAATGAACACGTAGCCATAAATTTTCCATTTGCATAAAAAAAATCAAGCCACTCTTGTCCACTTGGAACTCTAAAACGCATCTTTCTCGCGACCTCCGAAATCTAATATCCGAAGGCAGTAATTAAATACGGGTGGCCCTTCTTCAATCTCCCACCACCCCATCCTCCAGCGCACTAATTTCCGGCCGTACTACACCAGCCAGCCACCATCCGAAGTGAAATTCACCTCCGGGAGACACAAATTCTCGCGACCTTCTACTTCGCCGGCGAACGAGGCCACGCCTTAACTTCGTCTTCCTTGGACGGCGCTTCGTCGTCTTAGTCGTATACTACTTCCTGGAAAAAGGGGGCGCACACGCGGGCCTTATTAGACAGGCCTGATTTGTGATACTCCGAGTTTGGGGGCTGGTAATTTGAACAGCTGGGAGCTGATTCATGAGCAGTGCGCTGCGTCTTTTTATTGGCAGGCTAAGTTTTGAGCTTGGTGGGCAAGTTCGGCTTCGGTAGGCGGAGAGTACAGCGCGAATGGGTAGATTTTTAGAAATTAGTCATTGGAATTGAAAATTATATAAGGTTAAAAGACATACAAATAGTTAAAAAAATCTTTTTCATTTCTTTCCAAGAGTATTAATCTGATAAGTGGACATATTATCTACACGTGCTAAAGGTACAGTTAGATAATTTTTTTTATTTAGCTTTTAGGAAGACTAATTTCATTTTTTAACTGCCTTGAATCTTTTTCTAATATAGCAGATAGATTGTATTTGAATATGTATATATATAAATTTTTGTCAATTTTGCTTTGAAAGAAAAACCACAGATATATCATGGACTATATTCTGATATCACTTTAACAGTTTTTTTTTAATATTCTTTGAAAAAATAACAAATATATCTATAATGTTTTTATTTCAGAGAAAAATATTTTTTAACTTTTGAAAAATACTGAGATAACGTACAATTATTGAGAAACACTACATAGGTAGTCCTGATCAAATAAAGAATGACATAAGTTCACAATAAAAAAGAATTAAGAATTTTTTAAAACAATGAATGTCCACAAATCCAAGAACTTCTCGCACAGCCGAACAACCAAGCGTTCAATTCGAATGGCTTCCTCGGGCCAGAAACTGGCACGCGCCCGAAAGTTTCAATTATGCAGCGACAGGGGACCGAAAAAAAAGGAACAGCAATCGCTGAATATTTCACGCGCGAGTGGCCGGACTTTCCGAAAACGCACGCCCGTCAATATTTGAAAAGTCGTGGTCGAAAATTGCTTCGTGGACGAATGATTTCGAAATTCGGGGGCATAAATTTAGCCGAACAAGGGACATTGTAGTGGTAGCCTTTATACATTATATAATAGAATTAATTTTCAAATACTCTAAAGATGCTGCTATGCTGAAAAACAGTGAGCTCTCAGTTCACGCTAAACAGTCAGCCTAGCACCGCAAAAACCGCTCGCGGCAACCGCACAATCGCTCGCCAAAAAAAGAAAACCAAAAACCAGCAAAACACTTTCGCCGAAAACCGCAGCTCCGTATACACACGCGTATACATACGTGTACGTAGTCTCTCGATTTTGCCGTTTTTTTAAGCCTTTTCCTTTCCGAGCTTCGCGGTTGAATAAAATATTTAAACGACAAGCGGCTCGCGCATTTCATTATAACGTTGTGTCCTTACGCTTATTTATGCATTGCTAGATGTTCGAGATAGTTGACATTTTAGTTTTTGGATGTATGATTAGATTCGAGTCGTCCGTCGAGATATCGCTGCTGATGTAATTTTTGTAATTAAATTTGATTAGAATAAATTGAGTTGATAATTAGGGCGATGAGTGTTGAGAGGTGCGGTATGTAGATTGAGAAACATTTTATCCGTGAAGATTTAAGAGATTACTAATTCTAGATTGATCTAATTGACGTATAATTACGTGACTCAGATATAATATTCTTAAACGTCCTTATCAATCGTTTTTCATAATCATAGAATGTTTTGATCATTTCATTCTCTCAATGAAAACTCGTCTATTAATAATTCATACAATTTTAAATTTAAAAATTAATTTTTGTAATTGATCATCTATAAGTCAAATGAAAAAGTCGTTTCACGCCAATAAAATAAATAGTAAAAGTAAATAAAAAAAATCTAATAATATTATATTAAAATGAAATATCCAATATAAAAAAAGCGACGCGACAAGTTGAAATAATTTATAGATGGCACACAACGCAAATAAACGTTTCGAATTACACCGAGTACGATAGTTTTCATAATACTCCTAATCTCCAATCAATTACACGATTCTTCCATTCCGCGCCTCGAGAGATACGCCACGTGAGCTCGCGGACGCGCGTGCGCACATTTGCTTACCTACACGCTTATCAAACAAACTCGCTCCAATAAAGCTGTGGCGCCGTTGTATCCGACGCTGCTAACATAGTTTCCAACGAAGTTGAAAATCGCATCGCTACGGCAACGACGATTTCGGAACTGTATCTTATCTCCCTCTCTCTTTCTCTCTCTCGCTCTTTCGATAAGCGCGAGCGCGCGGAGCCGAGTGAAAAATGCTTCTTATTAATAATCTTATCGAGGCCGCGCCGGCGGGAGGCGAGTACGAGTTGCATCGAAGCGAAAGCGAGATCGAGCTACACACCTATAGACAGTAGTTCAAAACAGGCCGACGACGAGGTGCGCGTAAGCGCTGCCGGGGAAAATAATGCACGGCTTGTCGTACTCAAGGATTATTCAGGGTAACGAGGAGTTGTGAGATTGTTATGGTGCGCGAGTGAATCATTGTTGTTGTTGTTGTTTGAGATGAAAGTGGCTCGCCAGCGGCGATCGGTATAGTATCATTACATCATAGGTGTGAAAGCAGTTCCGGCGCGAAATTGGATAATTGTCGACGATTGCGTACAACATGAGCATAGACAGCACAAATTTCTTTAGCTACGTCTACTCGTCGTGGCTGACGAAGTATCTGTGGAAGGCGTACCGTAAGGGCATCACGTTATCTGACATTCCAGAGATCTCGCCGCTAGACAGCTGCTCCAGTAATATACAAAAGTATGCGCGATCGGCTTAAGAACAAATATGCTGAGTTGTTTACTTTTCCTATTTTCCTTTTATTTTCGGTAGATTCGAGAAATTATGGAACGAAGAGTTGAGATTGCGTGGGCCATCGTCTGCTTCGTTGCCGATGGTCGCATGGAGATTCGTGAGATTTCGCGTACTCATTTCGTGCACCCTGAATGCCTGCTCTCAAATCATCAATTTCATAATTCAGGTGAGTTAGGAGTCGTGATAATTTTTAAGATAAAGTTAAAACAAAATAAGTGCAGTTATCTTAAGAGCTCATGAATCACAATTTCTGACAAATCAGTATCAGTTTATTTTTACTATATTTTAAAAATATTAGACTAATGCGATAAGAAATGTAATTCTGACTAAAGTGAATATTTCGATTCATGCATAGTGGTACATAACCTTTAACTTGATTGATTCATAATGCTCTATTTTTCAAAGAATAATAAATACAGATTCATTCTATTAATAATTTATAAAAATATTGAATATCACAGACGGTGCTGCTACACAAACTTCTGGAGTTCAGTGAAAATCCGGATCGGCACTTTTTCAGCGGCATGCATTGGGTTATTTACATAGTCGCTTTCGATCTGCTTCAAATGACTCTCTACACCTGGAGCGGCATAATGAACCAACGAACGGCTTTGCGCCTAAAGTCGGCTTGCTTGAGTCTCTTATTTAAGAAAATGGTAAATTGGAATAGTATGAAAGGAAATACAGACGAGGTGCGTATGTATTATATAGCGAGATATTATTAATGAAACGCGATAACGGCTAAAAAGAGAAGAGTTTGCAAGGTGAATGTGAACTTTCTAAAATGCTTTTAGTTCGTAACTCTCATATCGGAAAATGGTCACAAAATCTACGATGCCGTCAATTTGGGAAGTTCGATTGTCAACATTCCCGTGGTTACTATATGTGCTGTGATTTGCGTTTCAACATGGTTGAGTCCTGTATCCTTAGTAGGCATAGTTATATTTTTGCTGTTTTATATAATCCAGGTAACAAGCTAATCGTGTATTTAAAACTATGTGTAATATTCAAGTGACTATAACATGTATTTTTTATTATAGTATTGGCTTGTACACTTGATACATTATTGCAAGGAAAGTACATATGAATATACCGATGCAAGAATGCAAAAAACAACCAAAGCATTGAATTCAATAAGATTGATAAAAATAAATGGATGGGAACAACATTTCATTCAAAATATTCTAAGTACGTGAAAACAGCTTTCTAGTTAACTGCATTAAATAACATTGGTTTTATAAATTCTGACTCTGCTTAGATATTCGTAATAGAGAAAGTAAGTGGCTGTGGAAGCTATCGTACGTTAATAGCTTGAACTCTTCGATGGCTCACGCTGTGCCGATCATCGCAATTATCATAATGTTTTTCCTGCATTTCACCGTGAATCACACTCTAACGGCTTCCTTGGTAAGTTTCTCCTTGTATACTGAATTTCATCATACTATAAAAAATATTTTGAAAATCCTCTTATTTTATTTCTAAATATTATACTTAATTCACAGGCTTTTCCAATCTGCGTATTTATCACTGTGCAAATGCACGGAACCTTCATGATAATGAAATCTTCGCTATCTCATCTGAAGGACTCGATAGACACATTTCTAAAAATCAAGGTATTTTTCACGAAACAATGATTTATTTATAAATCTAATAGACATCGTTTATCGTATACAGTGCACCCTATTGTTAGAGGACACCGGCTGTCATGCAATGAAACCTTACGAGACCTCCCAAGCTGTGGCTATAGTAAATGGAACATTTATTGATGACAGTATTAGAAGCCGAAATTCTAATGAAAGTGTAGAGAATACAAAGCAAGTCAATTCCATCTAATACTGAACTTTAAGCCAATGTTAGCTTTCAAAACTCATTCAACATTTCGTAATCGCAGGCAAAATCACAGCGTTGACAACATTATCAATGAAACGGAAAAACACCTCCTGGACTCTCCTCCAGACTTCGAGCTTCGCCGCTTTGAGATCCTCTCGAACATAACCTTCAAAGCAAGGAAGGGCCAGCTGATCGGCATCTGCGGTCCGGTAAACAGTGGCAAGTCGTCCCTCTTACTCGCTGCACTCGGTCAGATCAAAATGTCTACCGGTCAGCTGATGAGGCAGGGCAGCTGTGCGTATGTTAGCCAAAGGGCTTGGCTAACTGATGGCACTATTCGCGAGAACATTCTGTTCGAGGAGCCGTACGATGCGAAGCGCTACTACGAGGCCCAGGTAGTGTGCAAACTACGCCAGGACCTAAAGAGACTGCCCGATGGCGACGAGACGGAGATCGGAGAGGGCGGACTCGAGATTTCCGAAGCATTGAAGCAGAGAATTGCGCTCGCTAGGGCGTTCTATGCTGATAGGTAAGTATATTTGGATAATTAGTGTAAAGAAGAAAAGAGAATAAAGTCTCGTTCGAAAGAACTCATGTTAAGGTATAAAAGATTATTATTAGTTCTTATTATCTTCGAACTAATTATAGAAACTATATAACATACGTAAAAAGAAATTTTTCCATGAATTTTAAATTGTTTGAAAAAAAATATTACCTTGAGCGTTTTTTCATTATCAGAGACATTTACTTTCTGGACGATCCATTAAGTTCAATGGATGAGAAAATAGGTCAAGAGATATTTGAAGACCTTATCGTAAGAGCACTTGCTGAAAAAACTATTCTCTTCGTCACTCATGAACTTGGGGTAAGTCGATTTTTTTATTAAAAATATTTACCATTTTTATAAAATATATTATGACAACCATTGAGAATAAAATAATGAAAGATAATTTTCTCTCAGTTCTTGGATAGCTGTGATTATATGTACATTATGCGCGATGGAAAAATCATAGAGCATGGAAGGCATAAAGAATTGATGCGTTTGGGGAGAGAATATGCGACGATGGTTCGGGCGGCAATGAACGACGAAGGTGATTATATTAATGAGTAAGAATCATTAAATAAATTATTTATTTTGAAAACATAAACCAAAAGATAACTTAGAAAAAAATCTTTTGAAGCTGTAGAATAATTAATCATTTTTCGATATTATTTTTTTATTTTTAGATTACATGACACATACAAAAATGGTTCAGCTCAAGCCGAAGACAAATTGAGCTTCGAGAACAAAAAAATCTTTGCAAGAAACGTCTCGACTATTGATTTCGAATCAAAAGAATTAGACAGGATTTTCATCACTGATAATGATCCTAGTCCTAACAAAATCAAAACAACTACGTACTATAATTATGCAAAAGCACTCGGTGGGTTCGTCCTACTTGCACCGGTCATTATTGTTTACGTTATATACGGTGGCGTTGGCGTCCTCAGTTTATTACGCCTCACTTGGTGGATAGAGGCTATGAATGAAGTAAGTAACTGCCGCCATTGCGTTTACTATCCCTTCAAAAATAATGTGCGTATACCAACTACTGAATTTCATCTGCGCGAATATAGCTGGACAAGGAGAAGAATTTTGGATTTTACAAGAACTGGTATGGTTTTTGCTTCTTCCTCATCGTTCTCGGATGTATAGTACAAAGTTTCGTGGTGCAATTCGCAACGACGAAAATAGCAGATAATTTACATAATGCTCTCTTGAATAAATTAATGTACGCGCCGATAAAATTTTTTGATACTACTTCAGCGAGAAGGATTAAGAATCTCTTCTTTCATAACTTAGAGCACGGTGAGATTTTTTATATTAGCAATAATATTAATTAAAAAAATTTTTAATCGTCATAATGTGTTCTTTCTAGTCAGTCTTTCGCTGCCAACCAGACTAGACAATACTTTTCGATACGTCGTCATAGGATTTTTTACTTTCTTTGTATTAATCACCACCATTCCATGGTTTACGAACTATTTCGTATTCTCTAGCGTACTTTTCTTTTTCGTTGGTAAAATTTACAGGTACGCAAAAGTATTCTTATTGATATCTTTTTTCAAATGTGCTAAAATTGTATTTATCATTTATTATTTCATTGTTTAGGACTGCTCAGCTTAATTTTAGAACTCTAGAAAATAGCTTAAAAACGGCCACTAATAGTTTCCTTCAAAATACCATCCAAGGTCTCAGCACTATTCGCACATTCAAAAAGGAAAATGATTTACTGAGCAAGTAAAAACTTACTTTAATCTAATGAACATATAGCAGCCATCTACACAACAATAAGCTCAAATTACCACTATCATCATCGTCAGCGAAAAACATTTGTACTCCATTCACAAACCTATGTATTTTAGATTTCAAGACCTACTAGACGACAACAATGCTTGCTGTTTCGTCAAAGGCGTATCCGAGAGATGGCTATCTATGAGATTGCAGCTACTCACGACTACATGCATATTCGTGGCCGCGTCATCGATCGTCACGCTCACAGGCGAAATATCGCCGGCCATTGCCGGGCTGACGTTCGTGTACCTGCTGCAGGTGCCCAACCTCATACAAATGGGCATGAGGCACTACGCGAAAATGGAGAGGAGTTTCGCGCACGTGCAAAGCATCAGTGATTACCTCCAAGTGCGTGAATTTCTATTCTCATTCTTGTTCAATGAAAGTATAAATAATTCTTTATTTTTAAACGTTTGTTGGGTTATCCCGAGATAATCATCTTATCAGGAATCTTGGCGACATTTATAATTAATGAAATGATAAAAGGCTTAGAATAGTTATAATAAATAACTTGACCATGCCATTTACCTATTCCCTTATCTGATAATACTATTATCAAATATTAGGAAAAAAAAATAAGTAATAATGCAAATTATTTTAATCATTCTAGGAACTTGTAAGCGAAAATGATACAACATCCGCTACAGTAAGCCCTGATCCGGACTGGCCAATGACTGGTCTAATTCAATTTGACAATGTGCAATTACGATATCCTGATCACGAACAACTTGCTTTAGATCATTTATCATTTACCATCAACAATGCAGAGAAAATAGGTAAGTCAATGCAATAGTATGAGAGAAAACTTTTTAAGAAATTTCCACCAAAAATTTTTTTGTCTAGGAATACTAGTCAAACCACAATCAAGCAAAAGTGCACTCATTGCTGCGATGTACCGATTATACGAGTTAAATGGAGGTACTATTTCCGTTGATTGTGTTGACATATCAAAAATCGATATCAAACTATTGAGAAATCAATTATCCATCATCCCCAAAGATCCAATATTTTACGGTTCGATCAGGTATTCATTTTAATGTTCCATTTCCACAGCTGTCTCAAGCAAAATATTAACTATATAATGAAAATGAATTAACCTAGATTCTTCCTGGACCCAACAAAATGTCACTCCGACTCTGAAATCTGGAATGTGCTAGAAAAGGTGCACTTGAAGGACAAAGTGTCCACGGTGGCTTCCCAACTCCATTATTCCATCGACGGCAAGATTTTTAATGTCAACGAAAAGCAGTTGCTGTTCCTCGCTAGAGCTTATCTTTGTCAAAACAAAGTACTACTACCTCTTCTCAATAATAGTTCCCAAACCCATACAAGTCGTAAACATCTAAACATAAACATCATTTCGATATTCCAGATTCTTCTCCTAGAAGAAATCGTAAACGCAAGCCCCGAAAGTTCCTCGTTGATCCACGCGGTGATCGAGAAGGAATTCTCCAGCAGCACCGTACTCATCATGGCTCGACAACTGCGCACCGTACTATCCTGCGACCGCGTGCTCGTGATGGAGGCGGGTCGGTTGCTCGAGTTCGACAGTCCGTCGACGCTGCTCGCCCAGCAGGGCTCGCATCTCATGAAGATGTACACCGAGGAGCAGGAGAACGACGATCGCTTATAAGTAGATTTAGTGCATAGGATAGCGTTTAAGAGATGTTAGACGAGCGTAACTCGGTATTTATTTGTACGATACTGTGAATAGTTTCTGACCTATCGAGTCATCAGCAGCTTGTTTACATCATGCAGAATCACAATGTAGACTAGAAATGCGAGAAAAGAAAAAATTGAAAAACCTCTATCAATAAATCAGACCAGCCATTGTTTCTCTTCATTTGCAAGCCAAACAAAGCAACCTCATCTTTCCCCCGTATAAAAAGCGGCACACGCGTCACTAAATACCCCCGCGCGACGATCAACAACAGAATTTTCCACTCGAGCCACGCGGCGGTGGCGGCCACTTTTCAGCCGCTGAATTATTCATCCCCCCCGTCTTTGACCGACGAGTACACACACGACCGGCCGCGTTACAATAACAGAGCAAACCACGCGCACGCGCGCGCGCTCGCTCGCCCGGGCTAATGATAACATTAATATCGATATTTACAGCGAGCTCGCGAATAAAGGGCTGTCGTGCGTATGCATATGTGTACGCTGGAGCAAATGTTTGTGTGCGGGCTGGAGAGTATTTTTCAGTGGTGGCGAGAGTCGACGAGCGGTGCGCATGTGTGTGTGCGATGTGGAGTTTTTGATCGAATTAATATGGGCTAGGGTGGAAAAGTGGAAGTTTCAGAGGAACATTAATAATAATGAGTAGGTATAGTTGATTAGAATTGGTAAGAATACAATGTATTATTCCAATTGAAAGGGTAGATAAAAACATTACGTCGATAGTAAGAGTAATTGCTTGGGTCCGGAATGATTAATAAAAATAACAATATATTGGCTGGCTTCTTAAAAAAGAAAAAAAAAAACAGAAAAAAAACAATGATAATTTCGATTTATGAAAAAGTGGCATGAAAAGCTTTGTTATATCTATCTTTTCATTAGATGCGGTCTTATGTTTCAGGCATCAACACAAACGTGATATTGATTATGAGAGAGGGGAACACAAGCCGAAATTGATAACGTCCACGTTCACTATTTACTTGAAATGTGACACATTTTGCTCGCGCAGCCGCCGATATTGACGTTATCGCGAATCGAATATACCCACTTGATTGAAATCCATTAACTGATACACGTTTATTTCATTTACTTAGCAACGAGTACGCGCACGAATGATGTATTTAAAAGGCCCCGCCGCTGCGGCGCTCGAAATTTCGTCCAAATCAAATTTTCAAACTGATAAAATTAAACTATTTCTCGAAACCCATACGCATCTTCATTGGCCTCTAATTCGGGCACGCGCGGTGAATAAAATATCCATCATAAATTCGCGAATAAATACTGTAGCGATTACATTGCGCATGCTTAGCCTTTTTCGCACTTTATCCTCCTAAAGGAGGATAAAAAACGTCCGAGCATCGAATATAAAAGGGAATTAGCATGAACTATTTATTGGCCCGATAAACGGTTCCTATGAGTTCGACGTGGGAGAGATAGAATGAGACAAACTCGCCGCGATGCTCATTGTTTCTCTCTCTCTCTCTCTCTCATCGCCCTCTCGCTATTTCTCGTAGGAAGAGGGAGAAACGAAACGAAGAGAAGGGAGAGAGACGAGAAACGGGCATTAAAAAATTTCCATTAACGACGGTATTTCTTTTCTCCCATTGTCTCTCGCCCCGTCTCGAAGTCGTCGAGGTTTTAATTAAAAGTTTTTCATTATTCCAGTTGTTTGCGAGAGCGAGAGCGAGAAGTATAAGTTCGAGATACCGGCGAAAAAATTTTTCCCTTCGCGTTTTCCTTTACTCTCTCCCCCTCTCTCTCTCTCTCTCTTTCTCTCTCACTCTCTCTCTTTCTCTCTCACTCTCTCTCTCTTTCTCTCTCACTGTCTCTCTTTCTCTCTCACTCTCTCTGTTTCTCTCTTACTCGTTCTCTCTCTCTCACTCACTCACTCGCCAAGCTAGCTCCCCGAAGGAAAATGAGCTTAGCAATCGTATCTGCGCGATACAAAAATGTTGGCGAAGAGGGATAAAGTTTGCAGTGAAAATTTCTTAGATCGCGCGGACTTGGCGAAAACTTTTTCGTCAGTACTTGTTCATCCCAGTTAAAATTAATTGTTTTATTAATGTATCCGGCATTGCATGCATAATGTTGCAATCTACTTATTAAAAGCCTAATTAGTTTTCAGTTTCAGGATGCTTCGGATTTCTTAATTAAATGGTTAGTGTGTACGTACGCGAGTGTACCGTGCAGGTACACAAATATATTTTTCAGTTTAAAAATATCATTTATAAAATATCACTTTTTAAAATAAATAATTCATGCAATGAATTTGAAAAAAATAAATTAAGGTAATACTACAAAAGAAAATCCCGCTTTATGTAATGTATAAAATGCCAGGCTTTTAATGAATATTTTATATAAAGTTGAAAATACTTTTAGTAGTGTAGTAAAAATATATCTGAACGAAAATAAACGGAATTCGGACAGAGAATCGAAGCATTTTCATACTTCTATATAACTGAAACAAAACTCAAATAAAACGCACGCATATCCCCCGTCCTTCAAAAATATTTTAGAAAAAAAATGCCTTTCCGTCGTCAAAAAACAAATGTAATGATTAATGAATCTTTATAAAACTATACGCTTACATAGCTTGTTACATCTCTTAATGGAGTTTGTCGTTAACAAAAGTTGATAATATTTACTAAAAAGATGCACCTTGTTGGTAAAGAAACTCTTTATAAATTTTTATAAAGTTTAATCAATCGCACACAGCCTTAGAATAATTCAAGAATCAGTGACATTTCTAAAAATACATTTCAAAATAGCCGATAACCGGCAACACCTATGAGAACAAAATCTAAAATTGCATTATGCACATTTCAAAAAGCATACGCATACACATGTGCACAGAAAAAAGAAAAATTACAGCAAACCTTTGTTGCCTCCAACTCCCTCTTCCTGCATTTTTTTCTCGCCTGCGGCGATTCCCCGAACGTTACGAATTTACTTGCCGTTACGGCTTCATTAAGCTATAGCATCAATCTTTCGCATAATCAGTAATAAACCCGCAAAACAATGCTTTGCGCCCTCTTCAAAGATATAAATGTGTAAAAAAACGCGAGCAGGGGATGCGCACGCGCGAGCGCGCTAGTTGAGTTACGACAGCGCACAGATAGAGAGGAAAAATGAACGCGAGCAAGCGGCCGGAGAATTAAAATTGTTTTTCAATTTGGAACGAAAATATTTACACACGCCCAGTGAACAAAGTTTTTCCCCGGCGGCGTTAGAGAGAGCGAGAGCGAGAGAGCGATAGAAAAAGCTCGTGCATACTGGTCAAAGTGAATTATTTTAGTATCGGAGAGAAA
>JAPYZP010002556.1:0-18912 GCA_030522985.1 Torymus sinensis
TCTCTCTCTCTCTTTCGCTCACTCGTCCGAAATAACCGACGAGAGAAAGTGAGCGGGCTAAATTTCGCGCGGTGCCGGGTAAAAATAGACGGGCACGCGCGCGTGCCTCGACTATTTCGGCGCGGGTGTGGTGTCTATTTCAAACGGTGAAGCGTCCGTCAACAGAGACAGAGAGAGAGAGAGGAGCAAAGGTGGTGGCGATCACACTCGGTTCTGATGCGAATCGACGGCTAGTGGTAGTGTGGATTAATTTCGTGGGAGGGGGAGGGAGGAGAAGAAGAGCTTGTAAACGATGGGGTTACCGCTTTGTCGCGCGGTCGTTAAGTCGTTAGAGCGAATCCGAGTATCATAATAAACAGGCCGCCCGCGAGAGACGTTAAGAGACTTGATTCCGCGACAGAGGAGAAGAATTATGGCCGTTAGATAGAGATCTAATTGATCTCGGTTCTTTTTTTTATGGACGATAGGAGAGATATATGGCGTGATTGAAGAAAGAAATGGGAGTCTATTTTTGTATCGGAAGCTTTTGGGATGATTTTGCCTCATAAATTCGGGGTTTGACATTTGTCGCTGGATGGTAAATGTTTGAAACAATGTTTGGTCAATGCCAACTTTCTGGGCAGATGATTTGAGTTAAGGGTGGCTATTAATAAATGTTTTTACCAAGGAGGTTTTTATTATAGTTGGCTATAATTATATCTATGGCATTTTGTAATAATCGCATATTTGTGACGTTCGCTTTGTTGTTGAATATCAAAATACCTTCACATAAATATACAAAAATATATATTTTCTTTTTCGAAGATACTGAAATTCAATATTTTCTTTATTTAAAACTTTCCAACTGCCAACTCTTCTCAGCGTTAATATAAATATCAGGAAAAAGCGAAAAAATGGTTTTTCATTGTGTAACAGTGCTCCGGGATTACGATGATTTATGCTTACGAAGATAGTCCTTTACCGTCAATTATAAAATGCCATTCACATCCATCACAATTAAACTCTCGAATAAATTTGAATATATATTTAAAAATGATTAAAAATACAAACTAATGTATTATGTGGAAAATATTGACAGGTGTTATCGAAGTTCATCATTTATAATCACGCCAACAAAAGATCCGACATTGCTTCGTTCGACTAAAGAACCATTCACTCGGCTCAACTAGACCTCTCCACCTCATCCGCTATTATTTTGTATCAACACAAAAGCAGCGAAGCGCTCTCTTAAAATCAATACGAATGATAGCGGAGCACGAGCGCCGTCGGGGCTGCAAAAAAATTCATCTCCCCCGCATCACTTGGAAAAGTGTCTTTTCCTCTTTTTCCACACTCCTCCTTCTTCACCTCTCGAGAACTCACTCTGCAGTCTTTCCCTCTCTCTCGTCTCTATCTACTCTCCCCCTCGTCGTTGTTTGCTTTCATCTTGTTATTACACTCGTCGGCCTTCATTTCTCTCCCTATAATGCACGGCTCATTTAATCCTCCCCGCGCGCTATTGGCCGCGCGATATCTCGCGTAATCGGATTTTCGTCGCCAGCCGCGCAAGCGCAGTGCTTTTTAGGAGGATTTTCGAGAGGACTTTTGCAGTGTAATCGATTGATCGTCGAGTTAAGGAGGAGAGTCTTCGGGTTTCTTGCGGGGTCAGCTTACTTTGTTGGAGAGGAGAAGGGCTGGTTGGAGAGTCAAACGTCTTTGAAAGCGAAAGGTGTGGATTGGAGGGTCCGATTACCGGCTGGAATGGCGGGAAGATAATTAGACGCGAGCGAAAAATTTAAAATTAGGGTTCATTGGTATCCAAGAGATTCGAGAATCGTGAATAAAAAATAAAAATGAAATTTAATTTAGATGCATCTTATTATTAAAAAAAAAAAAATTATTGTAGAACGTCGTTACGAGTCTCAAAGTAGACGAGGAAAATGTAGATCCAATGACTGAATATATACATACAACTTTGAACTTGAAAAGAAATTACGTTCTTACTATTTATACGAAGTGTAATATTTTAATTTAAGAGTCCACTTAACTTTATGTTCCTTCCTTTTAGAACTAAATTTTACGGTTATTAAAACATAGACACTTCACTTTAGAGTGGCTTTCTATTCAAGGACGAATGCTAGAAGCGCAAGTTTCAGTGCATTCTCACACTATTAATCCTTTTACTGCTAGACCTCAGAACGTAATGAATACCAATTTTTAACCTCTATCTCCAACTTCACTCTCTGCTGTCCTTAAAATTACTTGCTTTTTCAAAATTTTAGAAAGTTGTTGATATCTTTCAACTTTAAAAAACTAGAAAAAAATTAATTTGTTTTGCAACTTCCTTTTTTTATAGTCGTAGCTTCTATTATTACACATAACAGAAAAATTTGAAAATTTCTACACACAACTAAAAATTATCAGCAATCTCATTTTGTCAAAAATAGTAAAAAAACGAATAGCTAAAATTATTATACCTTTGATTAAAGCTAGGACAAGTAATGTATCTACTTCATCAAACATTACCAACCAGAACGGCAGTTTGGAATCATTAACTAGTTTTCGTTCTCCATTTCCATGGTTATATCAAAGCTTTTGTCCCGAAGTTCGAAACGAACCGCAATTGATACGTATCCAAGGCGAGTCAGTCGAACTTCCCGTTCCGGAACTTCGCCCTTCTCTCTCAGCCCTCGAAAATCGAAAAACCGCACTCCCACCCTCGTCCTTCAAGATGCTCCACTGCACGCGTATGCCGTTTGATATTATCGAAGATGGGAATAAGTTTGGTACGTACACTTGTGCATTTTTAGGACGGATTCAGAAGAGATTTCAGTTTCAGAAAGGATAATAAAAGTTGACGGATGGATGAATACATAGCGGTTTATTGAAAATTATCTGGGAGTTGCAGTTTGAAAAGCACGATAATATATCGCATTAGCGGCATCTTATTTTGGCAAAAGCTTCAAAAAATAAAATTAATTTTACATTAAATTTATCCGCTATTCAAAACAGTACAAATAAACTTTCTTATGTACATTTTATCATATGACCAAATTTTAAATGTCCAAAACTAGTCGCAACGCTACCACTTTGTACCCCTAACCTCAAAACCATGCAATCCACTCGGTATAATCGCCCGCTCGTACGAGGCGAAAAATTCGAAACCCGTCCGGCCATAAAATCCTGCTGCACTCGAAACCTCCTCCTCCCAAACGAAAATCACTCATGTCCGTCCGACCTCATAAATCCCGGCGCGACAAGCGCGTGCGCGCATTTCAGCTCCGATGAGCAAACGAACGGCCGGCGATAGTTCACGCCGACATTTTATTCCATTCTCGTTTGAATGTGCCAGGACAGAGTTTTATCGTAACCTGGGCACGAGTCGCCTGAAGTTTCTAGCCGGTGTGTGTGTGTGTGTGTGTGTGTGTGTGGGTGAGCAGGTGGGTAATTTTTGCGAGAATTTTTTTTATGGAAGAAGTTTGCCCAGCGGACGGTTGCTGAATGCTAATTTTTTTTTTTACTTGGGAGGTACGTGAATGCGTTATCTTAGTGAATGGGGACGAGATGAAAGATAGTTAGTGGTCTGCATTGATAAAACTTAATGGATGCATGGGAAGTTTTAGTTTTGGACGGGGAGGGTGGTTAGAATATCGATCTTTATAAGAGTAATTTAATCCAAAGTTAGTAATGGGTAATATAAGAGCACAGGGAACATTTGACAATGACGGATAACTTTGAGGAAAAATTAATTTCTAAGTGCTATCGAGATGTTGAAAATAAATTCTTATTCTTATCTTCATGATCTGTAAATTCAAAGATTATATCCTAGTTTTATGTGCAGATGCATGCATATTCAATCAGAACACGAATACTGTGGAAATCAATAATACTATTAATTAAACACACTCTTAACCATTGATCTAAAAAGTTACAAGTGATGATAATTCTATTTGACGTAAACGACTGAAATGCTGTGTACACGCGTATATCCCGTAATAAACCACATAATGGATTATCTGAAAGTATACAAACTACCGGTAATAAAAATTTCGATGGCAACGGCAATAAACATGTTTAAAGCAATCGTTGGAAACTCGAGCGGCCCAGTGCAATCGAGCTAGGCACACACACATATACACATACGAGCACACCTATAGTATGCATAACGGCAACTTCATTGGTACTGTAGCCTCGTGTAATGATCGAATTGAATTTCAAATGCACCCACAAAGAAGTTAGGGTAACTCCTGCTAAGTCGGCTAACGGTCTTCGATTGCTGCTGCTGCTTCGAAGAAACTATTCGATCTGGTATCAGTCAATCATCGGAAAATTTTCAATTACATTCGTATCGTATCATCGAGAAAATTATTGTTTTTATCGGTTGTTATTTTGAAAAATCGTTACTTATATTTGTCATTAATGAATGTTGAGATCGCCTGATAATAATGAGTCGTCCCAGTTGACATTAAATTCTTTCTATATACAACAGCGGTTTTTAATTATACCTTAACTTAAATTAACTCCGCTGGCCGGCCTTTTATTCTTCCGTTCTGTTCTCCTCGAGCCCTAATTATATCTCGCTTGAAAATACTTGATTGAACCAGGCATAATTGAAGCATAACCTACTTCTCCCGACGCGCCGCTAGCAGCATCGAGACCGACAAAAATCGGAAATCGCCGAACCGAAACACAAACCATCGATCGGCCCCGCCTCTAATGGACCGCGTCGCAGCCGCGAATTTCCATTTTAATTAAATACACACAGAGAGGAGGCCCTATCTTGGCGATCATCTTTTAATTGAATGTACACAGTGGCTGACTCTATAGCTATGTACTTTAATTACCCGCATGGCAAACATCGCGCGCGAATGGCGCTAAGTTCAAGAGTCGTCGTCGTCGTCGACCAGTGCTAAAAGGGAGGAGAGAAAGTGCTCTCTCTCTCACTCTCTGCAGTTAGCAGCAGCGGGGAAAGAGGTTGGCAACGCAGTTCTTAGGGATGTTTGGTTTTTCTTCGAGTAAACAAACAATAGAGTTCTGCTTACGATTCTTCTTTTGGAAAGAAAAACCAACCGAATATTTTATACTATTGAGAGGTCAATTAGAAGACAAATATAAAGTGAATGTCACGTTCTGGATTATAATTTTAAATTTCAATTTAAAAATCAAATAGTTGCGTAATAAAAACAGTTGTATTGCATAAATATAACTTTCTCTACCACTAACTTCTTTTATCCTATACTGAACAATGAATTATATGAGCAGTAATTCGAGCCTAATCTTAGAAGTTATAGACCTTTTAAATAAAAATGTCCTTATTTATTATTTATGTATCTTATGGTGTTTCATTTTCGTACAAAACTCTTTACATTTTTAAAATCGGAATAATGTTAATACGAAAGCATAATCTCACTTCCAGATATCGGCCCTCATCAGGAACTGTCATGAGCGTTCCAATATCTCATAAACCTACCATATACATCATGATCCGGCATGCCACTACTAATTACAGATTCCAACATGATCGTAAAGGAACTCGTAAACCTTCCCCCCCGGGGAGTACAGAATAATTGCCCGAACGTACACGCGCTCTCGATATCTTGCGGCTGAAATTTACAGGCGCGAACGCGTGCGTGCCAAAATTGCACGAATAACGATGTTACGTAGCTACTTTGCATCCGTAAAATACACCAAATCGTTCCTGTATCACGTGACATGATTAATCATTTAATGTAGGCAATAGTTATAATAAGTAAAATGGCAGTAATGGAAATGGGAGTAAAATGGCAAGGATAGGACAATGAAACTTACTTTGGATACATACTTTTCTCGTGATACGTTTTTCTAAATCGAAAGTATTTTATATGATAAAGTTTCGCATGGGCCATCTTGCGAACTTTCGACTTCTCTTTTTTTAGCTTAGTTCTGCGCGTCGAAGTTGTTTTCGACTCTTCGTGAAAGATGTATACAATGAATATGTCATGTTCTATTTGAGTACTACGAGAGCACTTAAATTTTAAAGGAAAGTCAGAATCAACTGCATATCGATGTTCTAATTTATTTCCTCTTGTTCGCCAATAGCTTAGTTGTTAGATAATACACATGGGATTATGAGAATACTTAAAACGGTGACATTTTGAAGAAATACAGTGACATGGAACTTGTACAGATATTACATTATTAGGGCCTGACATGAATTTCTGGTCCTGTACATCTCTCAATATTCAACAAATATCGTTTTTTTTATGACAAACAGACTGTGCAAGCAGTTATAGAAGATGTACAGTCCCAGGTTTTTCGTTGCGAAACCGAGAGGTCATTAGCGCGTTCATTAGAGAGATCATTAGAATCTCCAAAATACGTAATCCTAGTATCACACAAAAATTTATTAATTTTTTTTAAATCATACATTATCTATTTCTTCTAAATATCTAGTGAAATATATTAGAAAAATAATCATACCACATTCGTTTCACTCTAAAAACCATGAAACTGTCCCCAATTCAAAGAACAATCCAGCCCAACCCACCACCAACTCAATTCCATGAACTTCTGCGTACTAATCGCCCGATGCGCAAGCTGGCCAATCGATAATTTTCAATTTTTGCAGCCATACCAGTACCTGCACACGCGCTCGCTAATCGCAATCATGGTCACGGAAAATTTTCTATTTAACCCAGAGATTCTAGATCAATATATACACACACATAAATGCGCAATCGATAGCATTTCCTCTGTTTCGAGTGCCGTGGCACGTGTGTCGTCCGCGCGTGGGATAGCTAGGGAGAGAGAGAAAGAGATGTATCTGCCACCTGTGCGAGCGGAGACAAGGGGCGGAGATGCGATTTTTGGCGAAGGAAGATAGAGAGTGGAGCGATTGGTAATTGGAGCGCGATTGGGAATTAGCGAGGGAGCGATTTTTCGGGCGGAAGGCCGGGTTATTGGTCCGAGTGATGAGATTGCGCTGTCTTCGTACGAGGAGGGAGCGTTCTCTTTTCTATCCTGGCACTAGCTGGTTGGCAGATTGGTATTCCGGATGCAATTATGTCTTGATTGAGAATACGTTTCTAGATAAAAAGTATTTTTTTACATCCGTGTTAATTTGTATTTACAAATTTGGTTAAGTATTGTCTAGATTGAATTTTCATGCAAAACGATGAATTTTTGATGTCTAAGTTAACTAATAAATGTTGCCCCCTTTTCTAGTCCTTAGATAATATATGCTAACATTTAGCAACATTTACCAAACAACTTGAGCAAAAAAATCACCATTTCCCCATCCACTAATTTTCTTACACCATCAATCTCCAAAAGCCAGCAAATCTCCCCCCAGCGCCCAACGAAATCCAACCAATCACCCTCCCAATCCCACAACCCGTGCACTGACATACCGCGCCAAGTCCACTCTCGTCCGTCCGCCGCGTGGCACACTGTATCGCTATCACTCGCGCAGGCGCACAGCAACAGAGGCACGCGGTCGCGCGCGACGCGGGCCTAATTACTGCTGGGTAATGGCATTCGGCGTACGTGTCCCGTCGGTTAATCGCATTGCCGCGTGCGCGCGCGAGACCCCGAAATTGCATTATGCCGCTCTCTCGCGCTCGCGCACCTGACGTCAATTTTTGCGTTCAGCCAGGATGCAGCTGGTTTCAATTATCGGCTCTCGGGGGTAGTGGGTGTCGGACTGGTGTCGGATTTCACGGGTGTAGTAATGCGGTATTGGATATGATATTGTTTTGCCGTGGAGGTTTGAGTGGTTCGAGTTGTGATTTTGTTTTTAAAGTGAATGTGCGAGTTAATGTGATATAATTTATAGGTGATGAAAATAATTTATTTTTTTAACATTAGAAGAACGTCCTGAAGCTTTTATTAAGCTGAACATTTGTTCGCGAAATTTAAAGTAAAAATCGATGAAATACACCTGGGATGGAGATCCTTTATTACGAGAATCGCTCCCGTGGGTCATGAATTCCACTTAAAATGAATGAGATCTCCTTTCGACATAAAAAATCGTTGTCTGTAAAAATACATTCTGATATACGAGAGCCGAGTTACTATCATAGTTAAAATTTATATTGTGTGTTGCAGAACCTTCGGTGTTCACCACTTCGCAATAATTTTACTCATGTGTCCTACTATATATGAAAGTCTTGTAATATGATAAAAATAATTTCTTTAAAATGTATGCAGGTAAGACAAACTTCAATATAGAAATTTGACGCTCGATAGCTTTTGAAAGACCATCTAAAATGGAATGTCACCTGATATTCTATATCCTATACTAAAAATTTTCCACGCTCCGAATAAAATGTTTGAAAACACCTCGATACAATAAAAAAGGTAATAAAACCCTCGCCATTGCTTTTAGACAATTCAATACCGTTTGACATCAAATCATTCATTTTCTAATTAATTATATTACTTTACAACCAGCAACTTTTACTCATGCTCCTACTCACACCCCACAAAATCCAACTCCAGTTGAGCCAGATTTGAAAACTCCTATACCAACCTCGCGTCACCTAAACGCCTGGCGTCTCGCTCTAAACGCATAGTACCTATACGACTATTCGCAGTGTGACACGCTCCAAGCACATACACACTCAAAGCATATAAACAAAAGCGCGCCGGCGAGTAAGTAATCCGAGCCGCGTGGCATCGCCCTGGGGGCGACTCTCGCGCGCGAGCTTCTAGAGACGTCGCACGCTCTCGAGGGCCATCCAGAAAGAGAAACTACGACGCGTATAACGTGAGCTCTCGGGAGGAGAAGAAGAAGAAGAAAGAAGCTGTCGCGATGAGTTTTGGCTGTCGGCGTTGTCGCGGGTCATTAAGAACGGTTTTCGTAATGCCTCGGTGTCTGAGACGTGGAGTTGTAGTCAGTGAGCTGGTTGGGCTTTCTCGTTTAATGATTGGGGGGTTGGGGGTCGTATGGGGTTGGTGTATCTTTCTTGCTCGTATTTTTGTAACAAAGAACGCAAGTAGATCAGTTGAATTAAAAATCTAAAACTATGGTACCTGTTGTATCAGAAGTTTGTGTTTATAAAAAATATATAAAAAATGATAAAAGAAGCCTAATTCACCTTTCACAAACTTTCTGAAAGGTTCTAATAAGAAATTAAAATCGTCAACCTACCAAAGGACCAGCACACTACCGAGCCTTATTCAAAAAAAGGACTCAACGAATTTCTTCGCCGCTAAGAAAAGCAAAACGTTTAATTACAAACTCAAACACAAACATAGCGCCTAGGCTGCCCGAAAATTCCATTTAAAGCCGAGCCTTTGTAACCACACAAAAACACACACACACGCACAGCATTTGCCCGTTAACCTGCAGAACCAGCCACTCTGCTCCGTCTGGCCTCTTAACTGGCTTCTACACAGCCTCTCCAAAAAACTAGTAGAGCGAGAGAGTCTCGCAAGAAAAGTCCAGCTCTCGAGAAACCTCGGCACAAGGATGTAGACGTACTCTCCCACACACAGCAAAATAGAAGCCGCGAGCGAGGTTTTAATAGTCATAAGTCGGCCGCCGCAGGACGTCTCGACGGAAAGAATTAAGTAGCTCTCGCGCAGCTTCGTTTTCTGAAAATGGAGATCGAGCTTCGAATAGTAAGTATATGTGAGTGCACGGTGGTGAGAATGAGTGAAAGTTTCGAACTTGCCTTAATTTATTTTTTCTTTTTAGCACCTTTTAGAGCCTGCCCCGGCTCTGGTAATTGGTTCGCTAATTAAAACGTTAATATTCATGCTAATTACATCGCGAGTTTGAAAACTTTTATGTCTTAAGGATTTCATTTAAACTTCTTTGAGAGTCGAGAGGATACGCGCGTTTTCGGGGGTAATTTACGTAATGGTTAGTGAGTGCAGTGGTTTTATGAATGATTGATTAAATTAGGAAAGCATCGTGCAATGATATAAGGTAAGTTATAGCAGCCTGTTAAAGTGTCTTAGAAAAACGATTTTATCAACGCTTGTTCTTTATGTAATAAAGTTTTCTTATAGCAATTCTTATACAATGAACGTTGAATTATCTGCTATCGAGCGATAAGTCTATATACTGGCATGCAACTACATAATCCTATTATAAAAGGGAGATAGCGATTATTATCGAATTGAAGCTTTAGAACCAACTTCAGAGCGTTATCAAAAAATTTCATTGGCTAATACAAAAAAGAAGTGCCCTCTGCGCGCGTAGCGCGCTCTACATTAGAATCTAGTAAAACAAATGATCTCTCTCTCTCATATCGCATTTCAAACATAGATACAATCCATAATTCTATAACTACTAACAAATTGTTGCACATTCCCATCGCACGTTCATTATCTTTGCTATAATAACCAAACCAAACGGATGTTTTCGACGAAATATACAGCACTTTCTTCCTCCTCATCGATGCACCCAAAACGACATACCATCCAACCCCCACAAAACTATCCAAAGCTACCTTACCTATACACTCCCAGAATTACACGGTCACCACTCGGTGTATATTTCACTGCGCGCGGGCGTCGGCGCTTCGCCTTCGTGGGTCGACACGACGACGCGCGATTCATTATTCAGGGAGCGCTTATCCGCGAGAGTATAGAGGTTACACGCGCACGCGCGACTTTAAAACTTTCGAAGCTGTACATACATACAAGCGAAGCTCGAATGGAGTGTAGTAACGTACAGATATAGGGCGAAGGGAGTGAGATAAAGTCGGTGCTGTTGTTTTTCCGATGAAGAAATGAAAATCAGAGGTATGACATAGTATACATTCTAGTGGATGTGCTTACGCCGGGTATTGTAATTATGTTGTTGTAATGTTCACTATACTTCGTTAGAAGAAGATTGCTATTAAGATACTATTTGATTAATTAGCGAGCGCAGTGTTCAAAATGTAAATGTGCAGTTTAATTTTGGATAACTAAATTAATCGTAACTTTAATTTGATTTATTAATAGTATAGGTCAGTAGCCCTGTATCTGTCCCTGTACATAAGATAATCGATTACATCTGTGCAATTATTCAATTTTAATTGCTGGCTGCCTCAATTGTATAAGTTCCTTGGCATGATTTGCAATAAAAATAGAATAACCGTGTACTGTTTTTCTTGCTATAAAATAACTATCACGTTGAAGTGATTCTTTACAACAAAATTACCGATTGCATCCTCACTGAAGCGACATTACAGTACGAACTGTAATGTCTGAAGAAGACTTCAGACTCTCGCCCCGTACCCGAACCGACCCACTTCTCGGACCATCCCCACCGAATTCCGCGGCTGAACTGATACCAGAAAACTCCTCTCCAACCAGTAATTCAAGACGGCTTTTTCATCCGCAAAAAAAAGAAGAAACTCGCCGCTAATTAATGCACCTTCTCGAAAGAGCTAATTACGCACTCTCTCCTCTAGCTCACTTTCCGAATGTTTAAGTTAACATATCGGGCGATGGTGAATTTTTCCGACTCGACTGCGCTCTCGCCGGATTTATGGCGCATATAAAACTGCGCGCGTCTCCGTAAATTTTTATCGCGCACATACATGTTACGTCTATACGTGTACGTGCGCGTGTTTCAAAGGGGGAGTTGAATTAAAGGTCGGCGCGGAAGTCTTGGAGCGCGCGCGTCTTTGTAAGAGTTTGTGAAAGCGCGTTTCTTGAAAAGGATCAAGAATTTAATGCTTTTTTCGGAGGAAAGTGATTAAAGGTGTATTCATGTATAAAATTGTATAAAGATTCGCGCTGGAAAAGGTTTACGTACATATACAGCGAGGAAAATCAATATGGGAGAGTTTGCCAAGCCATCGGTAACGAAACCACTATCATATTTTCAGCATTTGACAGCTTCTGGACTGGAGTATGAAAATCCCCTTAACCCGCCCGAGTATCAGTAAATTTTGGGAATCTTTCGTGCACCCGTGACCGGAAGTCGAAAAACTTGGTTATTGATTTTCACAAAACGCGTGCCAAGGGGAAATGGCTTCCGTGCCTAAACGAACGCCGCTGAAAATGTCGTGTTCTGAAGGAGTAACGAAAACTTCGCTTTTACTTCGGAAATGCGCATGTAATTTTGCCTACAATACATATTTTTAAAGATAGGTACAGATATGGCAAATACAATAATTATAAAGTACATTTTCCTATTAGGTTTTAAATTTTCGGCCTTTGTAAATACATCTTTTAAATTGTATTTAAAAATAAAATAACTTGATAAAAAAAAGAATCCTTATCATATTACCACGTTGAACATAAAGTTTATTAAACATTTTTCAAATCATGAAAACAGCTTCTTTAATAAATTTCAAAACTATCTACCAAATATATTGTATTTTGAACTAAAAATAGATTCTGCATTTCGTACGACATCATTCCCTTTCTTCACATCCTCCATCAAGCCCTAAATCCTTACCACTTTACTACCTACATACCGCACACCTTTCCCACCCCAAAAGCGAGCAAACGCGAACGCGAACGCGTGTATATTTGTTTTCGGGATTTTCGGGATGCCGCGTCGGGCCCGCTGCCAAGGAATCCACCGGCGACGGCGCGCGTGATTAATGCCGCGCGATCGCTCGGCCGAGTCGTCGATCATAACTTTCGTGTTTTTCTGCTCGTGGCGGTTTCTTTGCGGATTTTAGGTTGCGTGGCGTGCGCATGGAAGATTTTAGGAGGTCGGTTCTGGTTTTGCGACTTGTAAAGTGCAAGGTAAGCGCTTGAAATGTAGATCAGAGGAATTGATTTGGTGTAAGATTTAGATCTGCGACTTACTTTTAATGGTTCAATGGTAAGGTTTTTTAAATCGATATAGAAGCGACTTTCACAACTGCGTTAATAGCGTTTTGTTATTGTTGTAGCGATCATATGTTTTCTTATAGATAACTAAAAGATTAAAAATAAATAGAGTTGAATTTCTAATTCAGGTAATATAATTTCTCTTTTATAGTTGATTTGGGGTTTAACAAATATTTTTTTTAACGTAGAATATAAGCTTTTCACATGATCATTTTTCCAATTTTGCTTTAAATCAAAAAAGTAAATAGAAGACCAATTTTGCTATCTGTTATTTAGATCTAAAAACAATAAAGCAAGGTATCGTAAAACATTGCGATATTTTTTAAACGTAAAAACGTGAATTGAGAAATATCTATTTTATTAAAAATCCACTCTCACAATAAATGACTATACAAACAAAAAAAGTACTGCTAAAAATCTTATGAATTCCATATTGAGAAAAATACACGATGATTTCCATGCAAGGGAATTGCGCACACACAGACACACATCCCAGGAGATAAATTCCATTGATTGGTATAAGCCAATTTTGAAACTCCGGGTTTGCCGATACAAAAGCAAAATATTTGGCCAATCGAAGCCGCGTTGACGCGTTTTCGAATCGCCCGATACGCGCTCGCAAACATGCACACACATATATACACGTGTACACGGGCATCTCATTAAAATAGCAGCACGACGAATCAATTTTGTGTTGCAACGTATTAATTACGGTTATAATTGGGCGACACGGCCGCTGTACAATTTGTCGAACTGTCGCTTTCTCGCACAACAATGTGTATTTTCGGAATGACAAATGTTGTGTGCGCGCGCGCGATAGAGATTCGAGTTTTATATATAAATAACCGAAACGATTTGTTATTGTGAGGCGGTTGGAGGAGGAAGTGTATAACAATCGGTTCTGGAAATAGGAGCGCGGCATGAAGGAATAGAAGAAGAAGTAGAAACTTCCTGATGAATCATTTATGAGCGAAAAGACTTGTTCTTGTTCCCGATTAGAATGTGAAATTTTACGAGCCCAATAATTGTTTGAACTGCACGGAGCTTTTATAGCTTTTTGAAGAGTATTAGGAGCATTTGCAATGTTTGTTATACACCGAATAGCATTTCATATGTTTTAATAATTATGATATTGTCTTCGGCATCGTCACAAATATTGGAATTACAGTATTAAACAGTTTCCTCGTTGCTCATTTCATATGTGAAAAGAAAAAAAGAAACATTATTAAATAAATCCTAAGAACTTTGAATATACCTTCAACAGTTTTAGGTATAATTCAAATAGTATTCATCTACAAGATTATTAAGAAAATTTCCTAGCATGTCAAACCTCCCTCGCCACTATATTCCAACCTCCTCGCTCCATTAACATTTAACACGGGGGCGAAGCCAACTTCATTCAAATTTAAATTCCCTCCTCGGCGCTCGCATCTGCAGACGACGCACTCTGAATTCCTCAAAATCACACGTGTACCAAAAGCCCCGCTATATACCCGCGTTGCACGCGATCGGCTTACAGCGTTCACGCTCAATCGCGCATGTAAACGCGTCACCGTAAGACTTCACCCGCAAGTGGATTTTGTGCGCGCGCGCGCTCGCGCCAAGTTCGCTTTCTTCCGCCGGTTCGTCGTTAATGATTGTAGAGGTGGTAAAGTGTGCGTGCGCTTTTTAAGTAGCTCAAGGTGATTGAGCGGTTAAGATTGCGTGGAAAATGAGGTTTTTGAAATTGTCAATGTAATGTACAGAGGAGAAATTGAGAAAGTCTGACTATTGATTGTAAACATTGTAAACGTGTCTGTGGTGCAAAATTGCCCTAGGTATTATTATGGAATTTCCAAAACTATATTTGCTTATTAATTATAGCAAGATAATTACACAATTATACCGCGGAATTTGCCTATTATTGACATAACAAGATTTTGCTCTATAGAGTATAATTGAACAGACTTGATGGATTTAGCGATATTATGGAATTGTTAATCATAAAATTCTTGGTTTAATTTGTAAACAAAATTTATTACGACAGCAGCTATATTTTTTCCTTTTAAAGTATGTAGAAACATATGAATATTCTGCGATTTTAGAGCTCATTTTCATATTCCCTTTTATTTTCATAAAAGGAACAATCACTTATTATCGAAATACTATATGCTTCCATAATTTAAGACAATGAACTACGTTCTCACAGTCACGATGAATTTAGCTTTTTTCCGGAAGAAAGGCGAGTGAGTTATTCGAATGATTGAGCAATTATTAAAATCAATCAATTTCGACGGTTCTATCAATAGAATAATCCATACGAAACTCTGACTCACAACGATGAATATTTTAATCTAGACGTATTTGGAAGATAGGTACGCGCGTTTGATGAATTTCTCGCAGCTGAAGAAGGTATTCGATAATAATTTGATGTTACTGACATTGAACGAGGTACAGAACGGCACGCTCTTATATTTTCGATATTTTACTTTCACTATGATATTAATAAAAAAATCAAATGACGTACGAGTGACTGGCAAAAATAATACTTATATAAAAGACATATGGATCAAAAAATTTATGAAACATTTTCAATTTTTACTTTTTTTCAACATTGTTCGATACGATACTTGATAATTCTTAAGCTATACTGTTTAATTTTACATTCTATAATTTGTTCATCCGATCATATTCATCTGTTTCTACTGAATTTGCAACCAACCCAGTCCATCACTGTCCAAAATTGACAACTCCATCGAGCCCCGAAAAAGAGTCATCATCCACAAATTCGCACGAGCGGGCTACAAAACCCACCACTTCTCATAAATTTTCCCCCTTCCACATACGTATACCTCGACAACCCATTTCCCCACATTTCGCCAAACGCATGCACACGCGCACACCTGTCCTCCTCAAAATTCGAAAAACACTCTCTCTCTCTCTCTCTCTCTCCACCTACACCTGTACTATACGTCGGCCTACAACGCCGAGACGCCGATCTAATAAATTTCCTCGCACGCGCGCGTTGGCGCGCCGCCAGTCTATTTCCGCGATTTATGCCGACCACCTGCGCTTATAAACAATGAGCTCGCGATTTTTGACCCCCTCTCTCTACGTGTATATATATATGTGTGTGTGTGTGTGTGTGTGTGTGTGTCTATCGATCTCTCTGCGAGGGATGCAAAAGTTGCAGATGTGTGTGTGCCTTTTTTCGCGTGTTTGACGGCGCGGGGATCCGGGCTGTTTGCCGAGGAATGCACGCGCGAGGAGAGTTTCGGAGGTATGCTTGCGGTGTCGGTATAGGTGAAATTTTGCGAAGTCGAGGGGAGGAGTGTTTGCCTTTCTGATATTTAGATTCGGGGAGGGGGGTGGGTTTCGGTGCCATGGAGTGTTTTGGCTGCTTGTTGAACTTATTGCTTTATTTTGTTTCTTCTTTCGTTTCATATAAATTCGCTTTTATTATCAGTGTTTTAGTGTGAAACATTATGTAATTATGATATTAGTATCATTGTTAAAAGTTTATTTTATGAAATGAAAATAAAATAAATAAATAAAAATATTTATTGGTTTATCCGACAATGTAAATTGGCCACACGTTTTCATGAACAGTGCATTAACAAACAGTTTACTTACTGATCTATGATTAATTATTTAACGCGATTAATCTAATACTATTTACCTGATACTTGTTTCGCGCAGGTGGAGAACAACGTAATGACGCCACTAAAGTGATTAGGTAAGGAGGATTTATCTTTATGCTCAGTAGTAGCTCTCAATCAATACTTTGTCTGGTTACCTAACGAAAAACTGCTGTAATCATTAAATTTTTTCCGATACAACCTAATCGGCAAAAAACGACGCATCATTACAAATAGTAAATACGACACACTGCGCCACTATTTGCCCATCAATTGATAAACGCAAACCTGTACCTCTTTAAATAGTCCCTGCTCCGAGCAATTATCGTGTATAATTGTACTCAAAAGCGCTACGAATTTCCGTCATTTCGGCGCACCCGCGTCATCATCACCGCCACCGCATATACACCATTTAGCATTCTCCCGAGCAAAACCCGAGAGCCATCGCTAATGCGAGCGCGCAACCGCACTCCAAAATACCGGCTGGTGCGCGTTTATACTCAACACAGGGCGAGCGATTAAAAATTTCGCTCATGGCGCTGGGTAGCCGGTCGATCGATTATATATCGGCGATTGTTCACCTGGTGCTTTTTGTTTGGGAGTTGAGAGAGAGAGAGAGAGAGCGAAGGGCACTCGAGGGACCGAGTGGCTTTTTCGAGGAGGGATCGAGTGGGATTTTCGAGAGTGAAATTGGGTTATTTTCGTTTTGTCGTACGCGGATTCCAAAATGAAAAGTTTAGGGATGAGCGAGTGAGTAATTGTCATTTTGAGTGCGGTGATGAGAGAGAAAGAAGTTTTGAAATGCTTTTTACTTACGCAATCGAGAGACGGAATGTTTCAATGTTTTCGAAACCTTTATTTTTAAAATAAAAAGTAGCCATTCTATACTCAAAAGATTTATTTGTAACAATAGCGTGTTTCACTTCAAATACTTACACTCAATTGTGTGAAGCACAATAATAGATTTTAGAATACGAAATCGACGAAATAGCGCTGAACATAGACGATTAGATGCAGCATCTTATTTTATAGTACAATTTTTACATAAATTTTAGACAAAATATTAATGCCTAAGAGTAGTTTTAAGCGTTTATCATTGAAATGATATAATCATATCAAAATCAATTAAAAGGTAACCTCGATATTTATCAAATGCAATAGCATGTAAAGGTTGTTCAAGTTACACCAGTTCAACGTTATTATAATCACCGATTCCACTGTATAAGAAAAGCAAACTTCTCCACAGCGAAATAACCCTACCGCCACCACCAGGCGAAACGAGCAATCGCCTTTGAAAAACTCGAGGCCTTCGCCTTTCCCAAAAAGAGGTTGCATCGGGAAAAAGGCTCCCTCTTTCCACCCCGAAAGTCGCTTGAAAAAGCTCACCGCCGGAGTATTATGAGAAACGAAAAGAGGCGGAAGGCCAGGCGCGGGAGGTATGTTTAGACTGGGATTTTCCGAATTTTTCCTTTTCCCGCGCAGAGGTAGACAAGTGGCCCGCTACCGGCGCGGATCGATTTTTTAGTGGAAAAGGGAGAGGTAAATTCGATTGAAGGTGATATTGTTGGGATGTGCATTTTTTGTTGAAGCATTTCATTTTCGTAACATACATAAAAAGTTATGTCTTTCATGTTTCGCCATCTAACAATATTCTTAAGTATGAGTTAAATTCAAGTGATTCATTCTTTTAGGTTATATCAAAATTTAATTTTTAAACGTGAGTTGTCTCATTCCGCATTTTAATATACGTTTCTATCCTTTCTATAATGAAAGGACTTATGAAACATTGATATTCTGTCGAAAATGACGTTTGACCTTACCGCGAACCTCACGCACTTCTGTTACAAGCTTCAATGAAACCTAACATGATTTTCACGTACCTCTTATATAAACGAGAAAAATTTACTCTAAGGATTCCCATTTTAAAAGCTATAATCTCGTGAGGTAACATATTTTTTCATTCTCCCGCAGCATACCAAATTTTATAAAACAACAAAGCCACGACCGTAGTTTTCAGCACCATACTATGGCACAATTTTTCTCCAGTAACAGATTGATCCAATCAAGACTTTCATATCCGAATTGCTTTTAATGGATTGAACCAAGTAACTCTGACTTTCCATGCCCCGTTGTCATAATTCTTCGTATTTTATCTTTGTCTATTACGGTAATTGAATCCTTCGCTCTGGACTAATTCGCCGCCGGCGTAACGGATAGGATATTCGGGGTATCTGCCGGAGTTTCGGGATAAATGTCACACACTTTTAGTTAGAACTAATGCCGCGTGCGGTTTTGCGAGGTAGAAGGGAGTGGAGGGAGGGGGCGTTGCTAGGTCAACCGAAAATGGAATCCAGAGGCAAATGAAACGGTTTTAAATGGATAATTGCCCTGTGTTGCGCTGAATTATTCGGATTATTTGGATTTTCATTTGAATTGTTGAAGCCCGCAAACCCAATTCGCCGCCATACGTTTTGACGTCGACACGCGTTCGATCCCGATATTGCATTTTGGTGTCATTGGGTTTGTCTCTGTACGTGCTCGAAGCGAG
>JAPYZP010002556.1:18924-42016 GCA_030522985.1 Torymus sinensis
GCAACTATTTAGAGGGAATTAAAATAGACTTTTTTAATATCTTCATTGTAAAGACTTGGTAAAACAATAAGCAAGTGTTTTTTCGATATAGAATGAATTTTTCACTTGTTTAGGACCATTAAGTGTAACATTCGTGATATCCTCGGTGAATTATTGAAAATGATTAATACTAAAAATTTGTTCTAGTTGATTAGGGCACCTTCGCCATCTCTAGAAAACGTAATGTACTGCAATTTGGATTACTTCGAAAAGACAGATATCTGGGGTACTTGAAATTTCAAACGTTCATAGTGAATGAAAGTGATAATAACTGTATCTCTGCACATGTCACTCTTGCAGTCAGCACTAAACTTTAAATTAATATTCCGTTCATTATGAACGTTCGGAATTTCAAATACGCGATATCTGCCCATTCCAGCCTTCAAAGATAAATTTCGGTCAAATTATAAAAAGCTGTGACCCGAGTTTGAAACAATTTCCGCAATAAACTGAGGAAAACCTTTAACCTCACCAAAAGTTTCAATGTTTCAGATCCCACTACTCCCGATGTCGAGATTGCTTCATTAAATCGGAACTTGGGTATAGTTGAAACTTTAGCCAAAGAACATCCGCCTAAAACTGGCTTTGCACAAAAACTTTACCATGCGCTTGATGAAAAAAAATGTCTAGGTACATCCGGAGATTGCAAAAAAAAAAGTAAAGGATCTTGATTTACCATAATTTTCTCTTCCAGCCGGTAACACCGCCATTCTATTACTTAAAAAAATAAAAAAAAAAGTAAAATATAACCCTGCTCATCCAGCTCTACCATTCATCTTTACGCGAAATCAGCTAACCTCGCCACGACGTCCCCTCTTATTTTTCTCCCAGCCACATACCGCGTCCGAAAAATTTCGAGCAAACATCGAGTCGGCCCTCGATCCCTCCATTAACGAACGCGGAAACGCCATGGTCGTCGTAGTCCTCCCTCGCTTTTCAGTACAAGACGCTCCCACGCGCACGCGGAAAAGTTCAACGACGCTATTAGGCCTCTCGTTTCCCTCCCTTACATTCGACGAGCTCTCGCGGCTATATCCGACCTTCGGCGACCTCAACCTTCTTCATTCTTAATGCCCCGCGTATACAGCCATACACGTATAAGGCACGCACACGTGGACGTGCATTATCTCTCGCGCCCGCGGCGAGGTCGATATCATACACATACACACACACAGACACGCGATGGGTAGGCCTCATGGTAGTCTCTTTTTCGTAGCGAGCGAGCCGCTATACATAGCCTCGCGCAGGCGACTTATAGGCCGATTGAAGATTTATCGGGTGGCGCTCTCTCAGGTATTCAGCATGAGCACGAACAAGTGTGCGTGTGTGTATACGCGTGCGAGGGGTAAGCCCGTGTGGACATTACGGATAATTTGAAGGAAATTGCCGGCGCGAGCAGTATATAGAGTGGCGGGGGTAATGCGGTAATAATCGCGAGACTGCTCGCGCATGCGGCGTTTTTGCGAGCGGAACGTGAAGGGATTGTTTTGGGAATTAAATTTGTCTCATTGTTTTTGCGAGGGGTGGTGTTTTTTTTTTTAAACATAGTGTTCAATGAAAGATGCTGATACTGTGTGCGCTAGACTTCTTTTTAAAATTAAATATTAAGGATGCCTCAAATACGTAGACAAGTATTAAAATGTATATTTTTTTCAACGTATATTTATTACTTATATGATGTATACAACAATAGAGCTCGAGGGTTATAGACTAACAAACGATTTGAGCCAATAGGTCAAACGAACTCTGAAAGTAGTTTCAATGCATAACTTTTTCGGTAATATTATCTTCTATTTCAAAAACTGAAAAAATTATTCTCACATCGCAACAAAGAAAGAAATACAACTGAAACCAATTTACAAACGGTTGACCCTGCTGCCCGCACATATAAAGTACGTAACGATTACCGAGACATTGGTTTATGAAAAATTCAAGCCATTTTGGAAAAGAAAGTTTTAATTACGTATATACCGCAGTCCCGACTAGTTGCGTGGACTCAACCTTCACGGTTGAATTTATTAAACGAGCCTTTGTGATAAAGGCATGCTCGATTATGGCTTGAAAGATCGAGACTCAATTTTAAGGCCAATTGAGATGGTGGCAGTGTGAGTAGTTGTGATCTGGTGGGCTGGTAGGAGTAAAGTAACTGATGATTTTTTTTTTTTTCTGGGAAAAATTTAAATATGCATTCAGTTAATATTTTTATTCGGTGGAATTAAGTTCGCTGAAACGTATAATTACTAATGAGAATTCTGCGATAGAAAAAAGAAGAATGTAAACGTTTTTAAAGAATTGAACAAGATATTTTTAGATTTATTTATTTGATTACTTTTTTGGTACTTCATTGAAAGGTCGCTAAAACTTACTTATAGTTATTTCTATATAATCTGAAAGCAGATCAGTTTCACTAAGCTAGCTTACGCTTCTTTTAATTATTTCAAAGAAAACTAAATTAAAATTCTAAACCTATTCTCTTCCATAAATAATTTACTCGTTACTTATTCAACGAACACCAACCTTAGCTCACTTTCGCAACAGCTTCGCAACTTAATAACGCTTCCGCTGTTTAAATTAATAAGCGCAAAAAAGTCGACATAACATCATCATAAAGAATTCACGGCCGACGGTTTATTTCCACGCCGCATACGCAACACTGCTACAACGGGAAACTTATAAACGCAGCCGCGTCCGTGCGCCGGTGTGCAAGAACGAGTCGCAAATCTACTTTTCTTACTCGCGAGGTAGAAAAAGCGCTGGCGGAAATTCAATAGCGCGGAAGGGGCTGCGAATCGTCGTGAGCGCCACTGCAGCAAGCCGCGCGTAATCTGCTCATCAGCGACGGGAATTTTATTCCCCGAAGATGAAAATCGAGAATTTCGGTGGGATTGATTGGGTTTTGGTAGAGTTGCATTTTAAAAATTGAATTTTCGTGACATATTTGTCCTTTCATCGCAACGAAATGAAATATACATCAATTTTGGACTGAAACATTTGTATATTTAATTTTATTTTATTTAAATGCTGCATCAATGATATTATTCTTTTCAAATATTATCATGACGCTGCAACAGTGTAAACTTCAAATTAATTGATTACAACATTTTTTTTTAATTTATCATGCACAAATTATGAAAAATATCAATGTGTTGAATTTTATTATGATTTTTTCATACATGATTTATCGTCAGCCCATTCTTATTGAAGCAATTATCATTATCTTTGAATGATGTGGAATTATAGTTTCAGATACTATCGTAGCATTTAAAGCATGCAAAATCAAAATCGATACTTATACAAATAGAAAATAGACATTAACTTAATGAGCTTGTAAATCAAACTAATATATTCATCGTGTTCTTGACACCGGCCCTATATATATACAAAAGCCATAATTTCCCTCGCCATAGTCATTCCACTATCAATCCCACTCGACGTCAGATAAACTCCAGATACCTAGATCCGAAAAAAGGAAAGCATCTGATCAGATAAAAACTCGCAACACAAACGAACCACGATAAGTATTCCTAAATATCCCACGTGAAATCAAAACAGCCAACCCGAAACTTCCGCGTCATCGGCCAATCATCCCCACGCATCTCCCCCCGCCCCTTCCACATTCCGATCCTTTCACGAGATACGCGCTTGTCCTTGTCGCGGCGCACCTCCTCTCCGCACGCGAGCGATACAAGGGGTTGTAGCCTTGGGCGATTATTTTTTTTTTTTCGGCGCGGAGGTCTTGCGCGTCTTTTGTTCCTGGGTGTGTCTGCGGCTGCGTCGATTTGACTTTTCAGTTAGTTTTGGTTGGAGAAGGTTGGAACTAGAGCATCGCTGTTCGCTTCTTTTTTTACACACAACGCTTCCCTGTGGGCCAAAGTTCTATACGCCTGACTGTGGAAAAGTTCCGCGAAAGGAGTGTTTTTAGCGCGGGTAGAGCTGGAAAAAGTTTATGTATGGTTTGTTAATGCAATTATAGTCGAAATTTATATATTTATTTGATATAAGGTTCATACGTCAGTACTCTGGTTTTAACCGTGCACTAGTATTTTTACTCACGATTCGTAAATGCTGAAGATATAACAAGATTTCAAGTATCGTAATCGAGACACTTAATTTTTTTAACCAACTCACAAAAACCTTGTCATAATCCATAAATTCTTTCCATTCCCTTCGATTCAGAATCTACACCAGACCTCAAATCGGACCGTAAAAAATGCGTTTCCCTTGCGTCTTTGAAATTCCGAGATTCTCTCTCTGGCCGGGATTCCTTCTGTTTTCCATGCATTTCAAATCAAAGAGACGCGCGCTTGGGAATGCAATCGACGCGTCGAGGCATGCGAATATCATCATCGAATCCGATACATTTTTCAGACTAGAATAAGGGAGAAGGTGGTGAATTTTTTATCGACGGATGATACCGAGATTATTTTTGAAAAGACGTTACGGTTAAAAAGGTTTAACGTGTTGAGTTAAAGCAAATATCGAAAATCGATGTGTATGAAGTATGCGACCGATCCGCGCTGATAGAGCGGCTAAGAAGATTTGAACGAGGAATCCTCATTAGCGGATTCCGTATCCGATGCGCTTCAAAAGAAAATACGGTCAAAGGTGGCGTCCTCTTTGTCCCTATAAACCATTGGCCGTGTTTATTTTTTCAATACGGGATTGGAATTAGCTTATCCAGGGTTTATTCTACATTGGTATTTTCAAATCGAAATTTCGAAAATCAAGAAACTATTGTCCGTTTTAACTTTCAGCTATATGCAAGTCGACACGGAATATTTGAATCATGAATGAAATCAGTCCTATTGATCAGCCCTACAAAAGGCCTATACCTGCGCGACCTCTTCCTCTTGCCGAGGAAGGAACGCGCCTCGCGCAAATCGAATCTACGATAGCGCGCCCTAATTCGAGACCGATGGGGTTGCCTTTTTATAACTTCTCGTTCCATCCTATTCTTGGCGTAATTAAGGCGACGTCAAGTCTAAGAGTTAACATTCTATTTTGAACAAGCGTGGAAAAGGGAATTTTGTGGGAAGGAAAGATAATCTTTTTATTGGAAAAGTGATCTCATTTCATCAAACTGCAATAAAGCTAAATATATTGTCGTTATACTTGCATAGGAGTCTTAACATTCGTGTGATTGACAGATCGAATCGTGTTTAGAAAATATTAAAAGCCAGGCGCAAATTGCATGCCGCACGCAAATGATTTACAGTTGTTTCGAACGACAGCTGTTTAGTAAGTTGAAAGTTAAATTTCATTGCTTTCATTTCTGGCGTGACTGTGATTTAGCACGGCTATTTTGTAATTAAAAATTTAGCCGGACTGCACATTTAAATTTTCATTCTAAATATATGAAATTAAAAAAATAGGTTTATTAAATTTGGACACTGGGTAAGGAAATTCTTTCGGAAAATTATACAAGATCTGTAAATATTCCTAGATTCTCAGTAAAATTCCCTACTAAGTATGACAACTGTGATTACTTTATCCCGCATATTACGATAATGTTTTCAATAATGTTTGTAGTTTTTACTAAAAATTACTACTTTTGGTACAGCAATTTACACTGCCAACATTATTCCCGTACTGAATGAACTATTTTAATATATTTGTAAATGAAAAAGTAACAGCATGCTACCTGCATCTAATCCCTTAAATCGATAGACAACCCCACAACACATATATTTTGAAGACCAATTCCCAATCAACTGAAAAACCTTCGCTAAACCAATCCCCGCCAAGCAAACCCACCAAAAACCTCCCGTCTTTCCCGTTCACGATACCCACGCCATTACTATAAATTCCCTCAACCGCGCCTCGTAAACCATATAAAACACGCGCACAGCAATCATTACCGTATTTTTCTTTCTCGTTATCGGTGCAGCGAGCAAGTATAATCGAAAGAGCGCCAGTCCTGCTCCCCCAATTTCAACAAATCAAATGACACGGCGCGCTCGCGTGTATATGCGCGGACTCCAGTCACCTTGGACGCGAATTCGACCTCGTTCGAAGCCTCGCGCGGGCGTGTGTCTTGTCTTATTTCGAGGGGAGTTTTGATGAGTGGTTGTAGTACTGGACTGTGTGTATTATGATGATGATGTGTGAATGGGCTGGTGATTTGAGACGATGGCTGACGTACCCAATTGTGTTCATGTACTAAGAAAAAATTGATATTCGAGTCAAAAAGGTACTCCTTTCGTGGAAAACATTTAATTTCAAAATTAGACTCGATAAAATTAAATACACAGGTATCATTATTTTACAGAATAATAAATAAAGTATTAACTATTATTTTTCAATTTATTTTTCCATATCTATATACCACATTAATTACGAAATCAATAACATTCCTAAGGCATCGAATTTCACGAATACCCACACAAATTCTACTAAATATATGTGCTTACCTATCGTATACCAAGAGCAAGATTTCGAGGAAAAAATTTCCGAATTCAACACTCCGTGCAATTCTTTTATCTAATATACCGTGCGGTCGCTGTGGCCTTTCAGCTCCGGGATTTCGGTAATGTCATTAGGAATCCACAAGAACGTACATGCATACCTATAGCTACGTACGTACGTATTCGTTTTTTTCCACCATTTGCATGGTTTCGTCGAGTCCAATGCAAACACACATTCGTAATGCTCGATAATGCATGAAATGTGTGTCGCGCGCGAGCAGGTGTCAATAATGCACGAGGCTGACTTTTTTTTTCAGGTTATAAAAATATTCATTATTCAACGCTGCGTGACTTTTCATTTATTAACGAAGAGATGCGCCTGCGCGCGAGCGTCCTATTGATAGACGTGAATTGTAGGTGGTTAGGTGTTTGTTCAGTTATTCATGAAATATGCGATAAAGAATACATGCGGCGAACAAAGTTAGGCCAGCGTTACGAAAATAGAAAAGGACTGTAATGTAGCGTGTGAACTGTTTGCGGGAAAAATTGTACGTGTGAAGGGAAATAGTTGAGAAGTAGCTATTCATTGGCTAAAAAAACATGGCGCTATACTTTTCGCAATAATTGTAAAAATCATGTACAAATCGATTAGAAGTTACTGTGATTGAATTTACGTTTGAATTTCTGTGTTGGCAGTCGCTTGCCGGAATATTGATGGGAACGTGTATCGGGAATACATTCATTTCCAATATACGGTACTTTATTACTTTTCAATTTGGGCACAATGCCATGGAATCTCGTACTCGAATTTATGTACCATCTAAGGATTATGTAAGACGGTTTCTGCAATCCAAAGATGAGTTGCAAAGTCGATGAGGTCAGGTGAAGTGAGCTTAAAGATGGATGTTCTGTGAGAATCGTGAAAAACTTCATGTTATCTATTTGAGAAACTTTAATGTTCAAACTATATTAAGTATATTCATTAACTAACTACACCAAAACGTAAAGATCTGGAACTATTTCTTTCATTAAGAAAATGGCTCTTCTATTAGAAAACTAAAACTAATGAAGAAAAAATGCAATACTCCTTTTTTAAAATTTAAATCTCTTTGTTCTTAAGTAGTTTCAGTTTCCGCGTAAGTAGATTCTTTCTCTATTTCTTTTAATGTAACAACTTTTTTAAATGCACCTAATGTATGCTGATTACTTTAGTCTGTACATCTGATAATTGTCCATAGAATACGAAATCGAAATTAAAAATTTTTCCATTTTCAAGGCTGATATTTTGTTAAACGCACACTATTTTGGGATATCCTTGATACTTTGAACGAAAGTAATCTAGATTGTCTTATAAATACTCTTACAAAGTCTCAATACGTATTATCCGATTATTATTTTGGTTTACTTGTTTAAAGTTTACGATGTCACAATGTAAAAGTGATTAGAGTAATGGCGTCTTTTTGGGAAACTTCTTCCAACCAAGTTATAAGATCATTATGGCAGCTCTATGAGCAGAATATTTCAAAGTTAAAAAAAAACAATATCAGTCAAGTAAGAAATTGTTATTTTAAATCATCATAAGTACAAATATATGCTACACCCCAAAGCATAAGTCAAAACCCGTGAAACACACACATTCATTCAAACTCCAACATGACCCGCCTCTCCACAACCTCCAACAACCTCTTTCAAATGCCCTTAAAAAATCAATAAAAAAATACCCTTACCCTCCCCCAAAACCACCCCTCAACATACCACCGCACCGAAACATCATCATCGCCGCGACCGTCATCATCGTCACTGCAGCGTCACCCCCACTACTCTCGCTCTCTTCCTCCTCCCTCCACCCACCCCCCACCCCTCCCTCTTTTCTCTTCGACACGTGTGCGCGGGAAAATCGATCGCCCGCGCGCGCGCTCGTGATAACGCTCGCCGCCGCCGCCGGTTTGTTTCCGTAGCGCTCGCAAGAGAGGGAGAAAGACAGACAGAGAGAGAGAGAGAGAGTATGCGCGTGGAATTCACGCGCTCGCGCGGGTGTATTGTGCTGGCCTTTTGGAATCGCGAGTGTATAGGGTTGGCTGTGCGAATGTCGGGAGTTGCGGGGGAAAAACGTGGCTGGAATGAGTACAGGGGCTGTAGGGAGAGATATCTGCGTGTGCCAGTAAATGTTCCTTATGTAGGAAAATGTAGACTGTTCTGGGATGAGGTACGAGTGCGTTTGCAGCAGTTATTGCAGACAGTCGAGAATTCATTATGTTTTTTTTTCGATATTTATACCAATATCAGCAAAATCATGAGTTAAACATTATTTTTAAATATTATATTTATATTATTTTTTTTATGAATCTTGAAGTTTTTTTTTCACAAATGTAAATATTGATTCACAATTTCAAGCTATAGTTAAAAAAGGCAATTATAGCCTCATTGAAAATTCTACTTTGAAACTTGAGAGCTTTTTTATGAAAATATATTTTCCATACATTTTTTAATAGGATAATACTTGAAACTGCGTTTAAGTTCACATAATATATACGTAATCATAATAGTACCAATGAAAAATGAAATAGCTCCTTTTGCCTGTTAAAAATTCAGAACAAAATATGAATTTCAATTGGAGCTATTTCTGATTAAGTGTCCTCAATTCACGGAATAAATTTTCTATTTTAAATTGATTCAAAGAATAAATTTTCTTCCCATTTATCCTGACTGAGAACAATTTTCATTCGAGAATACAACGATATCAGCTAGAAATATGCCAATTCTGGAGTTTAAATATTCATAAAAGGACGTTAATTTTATGCATTAACGTTAAGCTAAGTAGTAAAAAATAAAATGTCAAGAATCTATTTAGATTGCATGCCATGATCATAATACATTTGTTAGCCATTGAACCGCATAATTATTCGAAACAATAAAGAAATATTATTTCAAAAACACACATAACTTACAACAATCAACTGTACCCTGATATCTTGATCGACGCGATTGCAACAATTCATACACCCTACATCGTTTCCGTGAATCCCTACCTATAGCTGTCCACCCGCGCAAACACACACACATACACATACGAACAGCTCTAGAGCCTCGACAGCAATCGAGACGCACCAAACGCGCCGCTGGCCCATCTCGCGTGCGCGCCCGATAAAATGGAAATCAGCGTGCGGCTTTTTCGATTTTTGCCGTATTTAAATGAGCTTGCGCTACTATACGTATATCGCCGCGGATCTTAATTGGCCGTTCCTCTGCAGCCGGCCTTGGGTTATCTGCGGTGCGATGGGCCGAAGCAGCAGCAGCAGTAGTTTCTTAAGTCAAGGTCGATGGTGGGCGGCTGTGGTGTGATAATTGATGGATTTCGCGCGATAAAGTGCAGGGTGGTGGCGATAAAAAGGGGGAATTTGGATTTGAACTGACTTTTGATTCATTGTGGTGGCTGTATGAAGAATTGTTAAAGATTTTTATGGGTGACGCATTTGCATAATTGCTAGTGGCATTATGCGAAGGGAATGAGTGCGAGGGTTTTGACTCGTTAGGCTGGGATTGGATAAGATAAACGTGATTTTTAATGACAGAATTGTATTTTCGGACTCATTTGGTATGATTATTTTCGGCTGTTTCGCATTTGCATTTTTGTGACAGCCTTTTCATGAGTGATAAAGTTCGCCGATAAGCTATAAAAAATATGAAAAAAGGCGAGCAAGTGTTTTAACTAAGCTTTTTTTTAGTTTGAAAGAAGATAGATTAAGTTTGACCTGCTGAGATTCATTTACTTAATTTCTGAATGTGGACTTTTGAAAATGAAAAAAAAAAGTACATAAGATGAATAATGAAAATGTGATAGAAGAAAGGGCAAATGCGTTGCATAATGAAAACATGAAGAATTGACTTAGATACCCGTCGTTCTCCCTGAATTTTCATATGAAACGTGTATTTGCATAATTGGCGAGTTACGCGAGGAGAAAAGAAAGGATGCATTACTTGCGTTAAAAAGAACTTTTATAACCGCGATATCCCCGAGCGCCGTTAAGAATGTGAATTATAAAGCGGGCTCTTCTCACCGAAATAGACAGCACTAAAAACCATTAGCGGCCTGCTAAAGAAAGAATATCTGTTCTTAATTTTTATTTTGCATGGGTGAATGTAGGTCGGCAAAAATACTTCAGAATCTGCAAAACCGGTTATTACATTATTTAAAATAGAAGGAGGTTTCCGGGAAGATACAAAAAATTAATTACAATGTAAAAGAATTTTTTTTTGCGTTCACCTTTTGATACTTCAAGATTTATAAACATAATAAAACCATCAGAATTTCTTTTTGCAAACATTCTAAATACCAAGTATTCCGAGAAATTATATTTTGTTTAATTTAACGAAAATATTCCGGACCTTCAAACCTTCTATTCTCCCATTCCACACCAAACTACATTACTTAGAACAAAGCGAAACAGCCTTCCCATGAAATTGCACTACAACGTATCTAACCAATCATCTCGCGTCCCCTCCGAACGAAATCTCCAGCGACATAATCATAAACCTCCCGTCCACCTCCTCCGCAGCAGACAGACAAGAACAAAGAACCCGGACCGCGCGACACCTCGCCGTCAAACGTCGATACGTCGTTCTCGATAGATCGAGAGGGAGAGAACCGCGTTTATGACGTCCCGACAGACGCCGACGACGACGACGACACGCGAGAGTGCGCACGCCGTGGAACTGGGTCACGATGCTCATTGGACGCGCGGCGACACGCGCGTAATGACCAATTGCGGGACGGAGAGAGGGGGAGAGAAGATTTTCGACCTCGAGATTGCCGGTTTCGGGGGTAGGGGGAATGAGCTCCGTGCGTCGAGGGGCTCTCGGTGAGGTTGTTTTGTATTTTACTTTGGTAGATGATGGGTATGAGTGTCTGGTTAAGCTTTCGAGTTTTTAGGTTATTGGGGAATTAATGTTGACAGGGAAATTGTCCGGAGGTCTCGTGCATGCAAGAAAGGTATAAGCGGAAATGAAGAAATGGGAACGGAGAGGGACGTTTTAAGCATTACTAATAGGTTACAGAAAAAGAACAAGCCGGGTGTTACCTGTTCTTGTTTTTTTTTCCTCTTGCTTCTATTTTGTTATTCCTTCTGTACATACATAGGTCATTACATTAAGGAGCATAACGACAAAGTATTCTAATTTAACGTCGATGTTTTTTAAAACTATAATGAAAGTTAAACTTTTGGTAAAACAGCTCAAAAAATAAATATGAGAGACTAATAAATAATTAATTTGATGAACTAGTTATGAACAGAAAGAGCGTTATTTTAAATGCCTATAAATTTGTTCTTCACTATTAATAAAAATAAAATACCATTCTAAAAGTAATAAAATGTTAATGAAAACTTTAAAATAAGTTTAATTAGTCTCACTTTACTGTGGTATTTTAATTTCAAAACAATTGAATTCTAGTTTTAATAGAAACTTTCTTCGTTCTTGTTGTAATTCACCTTGCAACTACTACGAATTCCCGCAAAATTAGTTTCACTCAAAATTGCATTACCTTCGGGACAATAGTGCTCTGCGCCACGGACTTTAGAAGGTTTACGAAGCATTTATCGAAAATTAGTTCTTGATCTGGAATGAAACTCGTCGGTAGCCAGACTTTAAGATAGTATTTAAAGTACATTAACAGACGAAAACGACTGTTCTAGAAATTAAATTATTCTGCAACTCTACATATGTTCCCATTCTTGAAAGCAATGAAATTAAATTAAATCATGGCTTTGCGTCAGGGGTGAAGGATAATTACATTTATACGAAAATGTGATTACTAAAGAATCAACTGAATACTAAAAATCAGTTTACTACGTATAAAAAAGAAGTAAAAGACTAAAAAAAGTTTCGGAACCTCCACTAAAATCCCCAATATATTTCACAGCGGACACGCATCTATACAGCAGCCTTCACAGCACGAGCCACACCGTCACGACTCCGCGTCCGCGCAATAACCTGCGGACACAATATCCCTGGCGTTTTAATTACCATGCACAGCAGCGGCTCTCGAAACTCCTTCTGGGATGAAAAAAAAGAGGGCAATAAAGCCGATGGCGCGAGAGCACGCGTGTGCGAGAAATTTCATTTCGAAAGACACTTGCGCGCGCGAGCAATAACTTTACCTCCGGCGCTGCGGGTTATTAAAATGAAGCCTCGCTTTGTTTCCCCCGCGTGCTCACGTACAGTGGCGGGTATTTATTTGAGGAAGGAAAGGAGTGAGAGGAAAAGGATTTCGGATGGTATGGAGGTAAATGAGCGGTAAGGATTGCGGAATGGAGTAGAAGACTAATCTGAGGTCAGTGTGTTTCGCCAGAAGAGTTGTGGGATGTTTATTTGATTTTATTGCGGCTAATGAGTTGGGAAAGAAAGAGCGGAGAATTTAAGTGTGCTAATGCCATATTTTCTAGGGAGTAGCGGGTTAAATAAGTGCATCGAGTGCAATAGCTATTCGTTTCTTCTTGATTGTATTGTTTTTCTTTCAATTTTATCAGATCTTTTGGATTGACCCTTAATCGACAATGAGAATAATAGAAAGAAGTTTCTTTATACGAAGAATTTATATCGAGTGGACAACAATATTATGAAATAATGTGTCTGAAGTTTGCAATGTTGGAGTGCAACGAAATAATAAAATGTTTGATTTTACTTCAAGTTTATAATAATTAATATCAATTTTTCGTGTAAATTTATTGTTTTATAGTATCAAATAATAAAGATTTAGATACAATTACCATTGCTTAATAACTTTAATTAATTTTCAAAAATTATTTCGTTAGACTCCAACGATGCAAACTTCAGACCCATATGAAATATTTGTTCTTTTATATTATATTGCTAAAACCTAATGAAATTTCATTTTCTAAAAATGGAAGTTTACCTAAAAACTCAAGCATGACTTATTACACTCATTATTAATATTTTTGGAAAGTACAAATCCCTACAAGACCCACCTACCACCGCGAAAACGAAATCCGGCTTTAATTACACGGACCATCAAAGGGCCGAGGCGGCGGCCTCCGTGTTGGGGTGTGCGCTCGCTCAAAACTCGTCATCTGTCATATCCGGTCTCTGCCGAAACAATTTCCGCCGCGAAAGTATCATCTATCATCCTTTTGCGTAACGGCCCAGCCCGTGCGCGAACGCGCCCTATAAACTTTCGTCATTAGGAATTTAGGATAACCTGCCATTTGCATGATGGCAACTTCGAAATACTGCCGCACCCGTCGTACGTTAGTAAAGGACACATTTTTCGTCTGTAAGAGTGGGTAGTTTATCACGAGGGTATTGTGGTCGATTTTAGGGGAAAGGGAGTGTTTTATGGTTGAGGTTAGGTGTGAGATTTCTACTGTAGAATTCGTGTAGACGTCTAAGTAAAGTTACTGCAAGATTATACAGACAAATAACGGGATCATTACCTTGCAAAACTATAAAATTTTTAGTATTTCATTTCCGTATCTTACAATGAAACTAATTGAAATGTCAATCGCGAGCAATATTACCATCTTATATAAATAAATATTCAATCTCCTAAGCAGGTACAATATAAACCGCCAATTGCACCCCACTTTAATTCTTAATATACCATTTACGGATTATAAAATCTCTATAACCACGGCATGACGTTCGGCGGATCCGTCATCCGCCATATCTCCCTAGGCGGTTTCATCAAACTGCATTATAAACTGTGATCCTCATTATTTAACAGAGGGAAACAGCCTCGAGAGTCTCATCGACGTCAGCGTTCTAGGCGGTCTCCTACTCCTCCGCACCCCTGCTCCTCGTCGATAAACGCGTCTTGTGCAAAATTAACGTTTTCTCCAGTCGGTGATATTTAGTAGAGAGGAAAATGTTTTGAAGTGATAGGGTTTAGCTAATGAAGTCGTAACAATTGCTTAAGAAGTCTTAAACCATTTTTTTTAATATTTTAGAAGGTTAGAACCTACTGGTAGGTCTGAAGTTAATATCATTATAATGTAATGAACATTAACAAAATTTTATTTTAAGCTAATATGGATTTTTCTCGCATTTTAGTATTTTCAGGTATAAAATAACTTTTAACAAAATATCACGATCTTACAAAAAATAAAAAAGCAGTTTAAACTAGAAACGTTCTGTGAAATCCAGTATCGCTCACAAAACTGTAACAAAACTGCACAGCTACTACATAGATCCTTTATCTAACCAAACACATTGTAGCCCAATAAAAAAAATCTAGCTCCTATTATTCACAGTATGAATAGACCCGACCGCAGCTCGCGAAGCCAACCTTATCTCCGCAATCCGCAGTTTATGGTAACAGCGAGTACAACACAGGAATTCATTAAAAAAAATACGGGCTCTCGCTCGATTCGGCCATATCCTTTTTACGAGAAACGCGCGGGCGAGCCGATTATCTCGCCGCCCTTAAATTACACGTCCTCCACTCGACGACGTTCTAACGAAGTTAAGTTACTCACTTGATTTACGCTCTTCACGTGCCTGCGATTTTTCTCCCGGTGAATAGCCGTGGAATATTTTACGGGGAGCTGGCAATTTTTCTCTCGTTTCATTTATTTTTAGAATTTTCACCAAAAATAATATTTTTTACGGGAGTTTAACGTTTTATTATAGAAATACGTATTTCTGCGTTAGTTAGCAATAAAATCGTATTCTGGATTTGAAGATTTGTATCTTCCGAGAGTATTAGGAGTATTAGAAAAATTGACGTAAATATAGTGTATTAATTAAGTAATAAAAGGAAGACATAATTATAGTAGCGATTATAACAGTAACTATGACCATAAATCATCACAAAATTACCAGCAATTATAGTGAAAATTACAGTAATAACATATTTCTAGAACAAATATACCTTTGTAGAAAAATCTGCATCTAATCTTTTGCAATACTTGTCAACATTAAAAATTTATACGACTTTGGTAACTTTATACGACTTTTTATGCAGGCAATAATTTTGGAGTGATTTTCCTTAGTTCGTAGTAGCATTTTTTATTGCTGAAAGCATTTAATTAGGATGAAGTTGTAAAAAGAATCTTTTCGCGTAGAATAGCAATATAAGTGTGCGTCGAGAAAAATGAATTGCGTCAGTTTTGATTTGCCAAAACCTCTTGAACGCAAATCCCAAGTAGTTCGGTAATTAGGTCACCTACATAATAAAGAAGACCTCTTCTGTAAGATTAAGTACTAATAAAGACCTGAAAAATTCTCGACAGTTCAAGTAGATACGTAAATATAAATTTGTATTGTGGAGTTATTATTTGAATTTTTTAACTTTACATCATTGTTAATTACAAACACACATTAACTTAACAACTGCTAGAATAAACAACCCCCGTACCTCTTTTACATCACTGTAGAGACTTTCCAACGGACAACAACGCTGACAATTTTCTTATCAAAATTAAAAAGCTCCAATAAAAAGATCCGCATCTGCGCGAGACGTTAAACCGGTTGAGGGAGAGTCAAGAGCCTCGCCCCGTCAATTGCGCAACCGTCCCCTTTATTACGCGCTTTACGAGCGCGTCGATGCAAGGGAGGAGGGAGTATTTCTTTTATTCCGGGCGTAATTAGAACCAGCGAGGCGCGCGCGAAGGCTGTTATCGCGATTATCGAGACAACGTTTTTACGCGACCCGATAGCGCCGTTGTAAATGACCGGCCCCGCGGACGGGGGTAGTTCGAGTTATCGAGACGGTGAGGATAGTTGATTAGTTATAGAGTAGTGAGTACCAATAGGTAAATTTGCAATTTAGAAGTTATGAAATAATGATGAGTGATGTGCAGATAGGACAAAAATATTATTTCTCGTAAAAGATAGATTAATGATGAGCTTAAAATTTTTAAATTAGTTAACTAGTAAATAGTTATTTTGGTACTGCTATGATACACATAATATAACGAATCCCCAAATAATTATAAATTAACGCTATTCTTTAACTACTTTTATTATAACTAAAGAATATGGAAGATTCTTCAAAGTGTTAGGTAAGGTTGGATATTTTCTTTAAACATTCTTGTTAGACGATGATTGTACTTATTTTAGAAAACTAGATTCTAAGATCGAATTCAAAATTATACCAAATTTAAATCATGCCAATTACGGATCCTTGTTAAATCTGATCATATCTTATTGTACCAAGATCATCATCTTTTTCAACTCTTCAAAAAGCTGAATAATTACAACTGGCCTATATACATTATTGCATAATCCGGCAAGCGAACAACAAACATTACGTAATCTCTACTCTTCTTTTAACCCACACACACAAAACAGCAGTTTAAACCCGAGCATTTTCTCAAGCAAATTTATCTTGCTTGCCGCCCAACAATGGCCTTCCTTCCCTTCTTAGCGGCCGTAGTATATCGCACAATGGCCGCGCACCCGCTCGGACATTTTTACCCCGGGAAAAAATCTCCCCTGACATAAATACTCTCTCGCTTGCTCGTATACGTCGGGATATGTGTGTGCGTGCGTGTGTGTGCGCGTTGGTGTAAGAAAAAAACCTTTTACTCGCCCTTGAAAAGTCTCGACTGCCGTGTGTACACACATACACACGTAACTCTTTCATCCTACGTTTCTTTCATCGGTGCGCATGAAAAAAGACGAGACGACGACGTTGTGGGAAAGGGAAAAGAAAGCTTTCGCGAGATGTAAAAAAGCGCGGGGCTGGCTACAGCGGCCCAATTAAGAGACTTTTCTCCGAGGGATATTCCTTACCCGAGATGCGCGTTACTTCCTTCGCGCGTCTATATGTGCAGGCTCTATTCACGAGGAGCGGAGTAGTTTTTCTGGGACGTGGATGTTCTTTTCTTTCGATGATTTTTAGAAAAGTGTTTTTGCGCTCCGTGGAAGGGTTACGAGTTTGTACTTTTGTGGAATGAAAATTGTCTTTGATGGCACAGGTGAGACGCGCTAGCTAATTAAAACCGTTGGCTTTTAGCTTAGGATGCAAAGCGTCGCACATTCGTAATTAGAATGGCAAAACTGTCTAGTGACATGGAAAATGCGAAAGGCTGAGCAAAACAGAAAAGTTGTTATGCTGCACGGGTGAAAACGCAGAATTCAAGGAAAATTACCTTTGCGTTCAAGAAATTTCAAATAAACGTAATTCTAAAAAAATATGTTTACGTGTAGCATTGACCAATTTATAAATGAAGGCTTTCCTTATAAATATTTTGATAAACGATTTGTATTCCCAAATCGCACAACAAAATAATGTTTTAATTTTTAATAAGAGAATCAAGCGAATTCTAAAAAAATGTAGCTTTTTATTTTATTGATTTTCAGTAGTTTTGGCCAGTATCTTCAATATTATTATTTGAATTTTAAAATTTTTGCAATGACTAAATCAATAGATATAACAATTACGTACACGAAACAAAACTTCTTCTATATAGATTAAGTAATTTAACAGGCAAATTCTTTTGAAAACTGATGTTTTGAAATTAATTTAATAACTGATGGCCAATGTATTACACATTACACTTATATCATTACTGTACTATTTAAATCTTATTAAAAATACCTACTCCAAAAGATCTCTACCACCTTTTCACTAAAAAACATGGACTAAACTTCCACAAACTACTCGTCATTCCACTCCCGACTTCACCTCACCGAGGATCCCCTGCCACTCGTGCGCGTACGCGCATACCAAGGCACAGTTCCCCAGAAGGTAAATTAGTCCGATTGAATAATTCCAGCGTCAGTGCAGGTGCAGTAGCTCCCCTATATACACATATCCACGCCCCCCGGCGTCTCGCCATTGATCCACGAGTCACGCGTGTGGCAATTTATCACTCGCTCGCTCTCGCGCTTAATTAAATTGTCGGAGCTGCGCGGGAAAAACTTCGACACGCCGCGACGTTTCGTCGTATGTGTATATAGCTGGACGTGCGCGCGCGTGTCAAGGTCCCGGAGAGGAAATCGATTATTTGCCGCGCTTGGGATTATGAATTCGTAATTGTTTATCGGTATGAGGGTGGGGGCAGTTGTTGCGTGGTGTGCTTTGGATTGAAATGATTGGGTTTGATGAGGGAGGGAAGAGAGGATGTTGGTGATTGGGTGAAAACCCAATTACCAACCATTAGTTTCATGTAAAATAATTGTTACAGTTCTATATGTGTTTTTGTATTTTATTTTATACGGAAAGTAAAATTGGATATATGTTCTTCACGTCATAAATATTTCATGCAGAATGTAGAGGAAGCTCTAGATTATGATGCGTCGCATAGTAGCAATAAACGGAAACGTATGAATGCCGGCTCGCGAAGATCAAGCTGCCGCTGTAGTCCGCTATGCGGCGCATCCGCAGGGACTCTCAGATACATTGGAACGGCCGAGAGGATGTAAAGCCGATGGGATTCAAACGATCGAATGATTTTTTTTTTATATCCCTTTATCCCATTATATAGAGTTTATAATTTGTCGTTATTCTGTTATGTGACCTGGCAGAATCGAAATTTTTTTTTAAGCAACATGCTATCAGAAAACGTATTTGGACAATCTGTGCTTAAAATTTATCACTTAAACATAACATACCTAATAGATAATTTAGATGGTCAATCATAGTTCTTACGAGTAAAATAATACTAAAATATAATTTTATCTATACTAATTAAAGATTAAAATAAAAAAAGATGTTCCTTGTAAAAGAGATACATTTGCTCTTTGTAGAAACAATTATGCATTACTCCTCGTTAAAAACTGGAGCAGAAACTCGGAAGAGTAATGTTTGCCTTTAACATATGCGTTTTGCAGAATAAACAAGCTTTTAATTCTGCGTTTTATGCACGAGTGCGAACTCATAATTCGTCGTTTATTCTTATTCCGGAAAATTCGTTCGACAGTAAGAATTCGGGCAATAATAAATAATGTGTGTACATTAAAAAGTAAAATCCACATAGATGATCATATATCTTAAGAATATCTAAAAAAAAATTCTTTTAACCAACCGTATAATATTTAGAATGATTTTCTGAAAAAACTACATTCACTCCTTTTACAACTCTCGTCCACACACTGATTTAGTTGACTAGCAACGACTTCCTCCAGAGAACCTCGCACACGATGGATATTGAGCGCAGCTACGCTGGAAGAGAATAGACGATCGTCAAGGTACGTAACGCGTCTGATATAAGCTAGGCGGTGCACTAAGCCAAATACGATCGGACGAGGTACTCGCACGCTCCGCTGCGCTCATTTTGCCGTGGCGGCCGCTCGGAATCTGTGGTACGTGCATTTTTTACGACAATATTTTTACCAGACTTATAAATCCGGTGGAGCTTTTGATATTAGTTTTGAGTAAGGTTTCGTGTTAATCGTCAAAGTGAAGCAATTCAGATAGGATCTAATGAGGTAGTCCACTGTGACACCGAAGTAGCCGAGGGATCTTTTTGTATTCTGTAAAGTTGGTGTCATTATCAGCTGAGGATTGGTGAAAAACTAATGTTTCGTCTTTTTGTGGGTTCCATTATTTATTATTGACAACCTTTGTAAATTCTATCTGCACTTTGTTAGGGGAGATTCCAGCAACTAAAGTTATCAGATCGACCGCATATACTACGGCATATGTTATTGTTTGAGGTTAAATTAAATAAAAGTAATATTGTGTGTAAATATATTAAAAAATAAAGGTGAATGCCCTGGATTAGATCACTATTTCACATTTCCCAAGTTCTCCACAATTAATCGATTAAGCAGGTCTTGGAACCTTCTTCCTCTCCGCGTTATTTTCATCATTTCTCTGTACCACTCATTAGGTACTGTCAATAATATTCTTTATTTGTATTATCGTATTATCTATGTGTGAAAGGCCCGTATAATTGATTAAAATAAAAATAGATTAAGAAGGTCTTGGAACCTTCTTCCTCTCCGCGTTATTTTCATCATTTCTCTGTACCACTCATTAGGTACTGTCAATAATATTATTTATTTGTATTATCGTATTATCAATGTGTGAAAGGCCCGTATAATTGATTAAAATAAAAATAGACCTCTTATGTTAACCGCCTATCAAACTGTTATCAAGAGTGGATGCAAATCATCCTCTTACAGCGTTTATTTTATCTCTTGACTCAGCTGATAGGTTTGATTATGAATTAACTTGTTATGATTTTAACCACGAAAATTTTAATAGTATAGATTTGGAACTTCACGCAATAGACTAGAATCTGGTTTTATCTGATAACGCTTGTGACGATTCGTTTCAACCCCGGCGCGCGCAGAATGGTTCGGTCACGTAGGTGGCTCGAGAACGTTGAGAAGCATAAAAAATTGGCGAATCGCGTGGACGTTCGCGAGGTTTTTTTTTATGTTGTATTTGGAAGATGCAAAGGTCAACAATTGCAAAACGCTCGCCGTCCGCATCGCAGTCGCGCAGTCGCGTTCGCATTGTACAGTTGTACTTATCGGTGGAAGAACATTGCATGCAGGGAAATCTGAGACGGTAACACGGCACAGTCAATGCGACCTTTTCGGATTTCGAATATTTCGATCGTTAGAAATCTATAGAAACGTTCAACACAACATTAGAAATATGAGTATTTGAAGAAACTGTATAGATACTGTAGATCTACCCATTCATATGAAACTGTTATTCCACGTATAATTCGCTCGCAGAACGCAAGTTCCTCTGAACAATCGATCATGCGATAGCATTTCTAGTTCAAAAATATTACCCAGCTCTATGCTTAATTATTATAGTTAATCTATTGTTCGCAATAAAATTTATATATTATATTTTGTATTAATAAAGTAATAAAAAAAAAATTAAAATTAAAAAATTACAAACACAATACAATTTGATTTACCGACCTGTTTGAACCCGCGGTACATGACGCGTATCTCCTGCCTGGAGAACTTGGTCTGCCTGAGCAGCTCCTCGAGGGCGACGGGCCTGGTGTTCTGATGCCTCGCCCGCGCGGTCTCGAATTCGAAGAGGGCCTCTTCAGGCCCTGGCGAGTCCGGCGGCGTCGCCATCACGCCTCCCTATGTACCCTCGTCTTTCTCCTTCTCTTCTTGCCTACTCCTCGCACAGACTCACCGATATGCACGAGAACCGCGCGCGATGCCTACGTAGCAAGGCTAGCTCTCCGGCTCATCGCACCGGCTGCAACAAAAGGAAGAGAACATGCGTTAGTTTGGTGTGCGGAAAAGATTGGTTAGTTTTAGAGTTTGTGTGGTGGAGAGTAGTTTCGGAATTAGCGAAATTGAGTGTTCTGATACAGACGAGTTTAGGAAAATCTGGCGCTTTTCCAAAAACTATATATATAGAAAAGATTATTGACCATGTCTGCAGCAGTTGTCTGAACAGTTCGGCGATATCAACTTTATTGCATTGTGCGTATCGCTTAATATGCCATTAATATAAAAAATGGAAGATTATAAAATGAAAAATATCGTAAAAAGTGTGCAATTTATTTAAACAAGATACATTTCTTTCATCATGTCTAAACAAATGGTGGCAAAGAATGACAAATAAATGCCCAAGAGCGATATTTAATCGGATACTGGATTAATTTTATCGGAGAATAAAGTTAAATATATGCTGTTAATCTATTTTTAAACTCGAGGTGACGGTAAAATTTAGAGAACGAAAAACCAGGCACACATAAGTATAGCTCATACAAATTTAAATAATATAATTATAGAAAAAGTAAAAACAAGGTTGTCACAAATTTAAACAATCTAAAATTAAATGTAATTCAAAGTAGTAAATAGATGGCATGTATTCTTTTTGTAGATTTACAAGTTGATTATGTGTAGTAAATTCTGAAGTTTTGTAATCAATTTATTTGTTACTACATAAAACTAAATTCAAATTTATTTCTGCAACTAAAATATTCGACATTAAATATTCTTAGAAATTCTGTTCCGAGATGCCCTATTTCAAAACCACCACTCATCGGTCCTGTGGCGCAACGGATAACGCGTCTGACTACGGATCAGAAGATTCCAGGTTCGAATCCTGGCAGGATCGGAATTTTTTTTTTCCCTACACAATATGAATAAATAATTAATGTTATTTATGAGAATTTTTCTGGCATAAATAATACGGCTTGAATAAATGGACAATTTTAGTGAGGTGCAAATGTAACAGTTTACTGGGTATATTTACTGTGTAAATTCGTACAATTTAAACGGATTGTTAAGCGAATACACTCAAAAAGAATTACCGTATGCAGAATGTGATTTATCATTTATCGAATACTTTAAAATTAACTACTCCAGTTTCAGAATAATCAGTTTATTCAAATCATTCAATAATATGTTATCGAGCCTTAAAATGATCCGATATACATTTATAACAACATTCGTATATAAATACATATTAACACGTTAGCAATCATTCGATATGCATGAATATGCTAAAACCTTCATCACGCCAATCATAAAACTACCCCAGGTTACTACAATATCACGTCATCAAATATCCCGCCTCTCCAAAATGAAATCTCGCCCGTAAATTCGCGTTCGCTAGAAAAAATCGACAAGCCGCGGCTCTTTAAACTCACATCAATTGGTTGTCAGGGAAATATAACTTGTCAATTCAAGGCTTGATAAAAAAAGCGTCACCATCCTGATTGGGCTTTGATCAAGAAGCTTGATCAAGGCCT
>JAPYZP010002557.1:0-13401 GCA_030522985.1 Torymus sinensis
GCTTGTTTTTTGGTCTGTTGAAATACGGAGCTTGGGTATGATTCTTTATTTAAATTTATGTAAGATTATTTCAGTTTTCAATAGAGATGGGAATACATAGAAAATTATATTTATGGTTTTTCATCATTTTTGATGAACACTGAACAAAATTTTAGGTTGTAGAAACCGTAGTTTCGATTTACTGTACTAGCACTATCTATATAGATCATTTACCCTTACAGACGACTAAAGCAGTCTATTTATTTGTATAATGTAACATATTTCTACAGCTCTGAAAACGGCGCGATTTAGTTTTGCCGCCTGTATTTGTTACTTGCCAATAATGCTACAACGCGAAGCCGATATTGATGTTATGACCTTAAGGAGTCAAAAAATATTAATCGAGATTATTTTAATGCAAGATATGTATGTATGTCGAATCATAACCTATTTAAGGCTTCGATAAAAGAACTCATACATTATTGCTTTCATTGTATCTCGTACGGCTCTTACAACTGTACCACACCAATACTGTACCTATACAAAATTCAACCAAAAGAAAATCAGCCAAATACTTAACATTGTTGTCCGAACCGTACTTTCAGTTCTCACAACGTAAAATTTTGTTCAGTGAACGTTAAACTTGGTTAAAAACTGGATAGGATTGAAGAAGTTGGAAAACCTAAAAATGCCAACTTGTATAAATTATAAATGGCACAAAAGTAACATTACCTTTTTTGCATTGGGAATCATGGAAAATTTGGGCGTGGTTATACCAAAATTTCCTCTGTGGTCAAGTACTGGCACTATTTCCGCGAAATAATTCAATTTTCCTAGTACGATAATTTGTGTTGATTAATTATTGTAGTAAGACATAGTGGTGAATGAGTTCAAATTTAAAAATTATTAATAAAACTAACGGAAGAAAATTCGTGTAATTTTTTTGTGCAGCAAAATTCTTAAATTTCCAAAACCGCAAATTAACAAAAATTAAAAACTCCACAACTCAAACATCCATTACCCACAAATTACAAAACCAGCCTATCCTACAAAAAATCTACGCCCAATTTTTCAAAACCAATCCCCCCGCATCTACTCAGTTTACGATCAACCATCAGCCGCGCCTTGCTGCTCAAGCTCACGCGTATAGCAACGATTGAATAACAATGCATTATATACGCGCGTGCGCGCGAAATTGGCAAAGCCGAGGCCGGATCGCACGCGACATTCGGCCGCTGCGAAAACTTGCCTTAAAAAGGCATGTCGATGCAGTGCGTGCGCACGCACACGCGCGATGCGTAAGGCGCGCGAGAGAGAAAGAGAGAGAGAGATAAGGCGCGCCAGTAGCAGCGACTGATATTACGTCGTGCGTGGCCGCGCGGCTCTTCCGGTCTGGCAAATCAGTATCTCTACTATGCTGTAGCGATGTGTAAGTATGCGCTGTCGAGAGAGCAATGCGGTATTTTTAGGATCCGGAGGAGTTGGAGACTTATTTTTTAGAGGGGCTGATAAGGTGTGTGGGCTTTGGCCGATGGACGCAAGGATAAGACGCTGTTGGGAGTGAAATTTTTGAGATATTTTTTTAAATACGAATTCGGAATTTGAAAATTTACAATAAATGCCAAATATTCGTTGGTTTTTTCATTACTGGAATGCAGAACATTTTATCAAATTAATTTATTATTAAAATAATTTTAATACAATATAAAATTCTTCAAATATATGTGAATAATTTAAAAAAGTATAAAGATTTTATTTAAACAGTTGGTTATTATTACATATTCATCTCTGTAAATGATAAATGGAGTTTTATTTTTATGGACAATAAATAGGATTGAATGTACTTGTAATGTGAAAATATGTTCACCGACAACTCAGATCTATTTAAATTCTCTTGAGAGGATGATCTGGACAATTTTAACGAGATTTCACTTAAATTCGAAATTAAACAGGAAATTCAAAGTGAAAGCAGAAATTTTATTTGAGCAAGACAGTTAAGTTTACTTTAATGCAAGTATCGAGCATAAAAAACTCAAAAAGTATTAATATATTATAAGAATAGTCATTTTTTTTGTGTGTTACTTAAAACTAAAAGAATGTTAAATTTAAGTGATATGATACTAATAAAAAGCTATCTCGAAAAAGATCTTCGTTATGATTAATTAAAATTCTTATAAATTGAATTTATTTCCAGAATGCTCTAATTAAATTGTCGGTACGTTGAAAATCGAATTTTTCGAATTCCATTTATAAAAATTAAGGTTAATCCATGGTATAATTCCAATGAATATTATCTTTTCTCTCATAAAATTGTATTACTTTATTCTACAATGAATTTCGAAAATTATCAATAGTCCTGTACCTCAGTGATTATAACAGTTATATACGTGATTAAATTCTTTGTGAATAATTCTGTAAGCAAAAGCAATACATTCTCTTGACTTATCAAAATAATTCATTAAATTAACCACCTACGAAACACGCTAACAATCCAACAATGCAACTTCCATCACCCATTCCAACCACATCCATCATCATCACCTATTGCCAACTCACGCCAAACCCCAACATCCCAAACACTATCAATATTTCGGACTTCCGATTCAACCGCACATCCCGCATTACCAATCACCATGACGGAAAAATCACCGATGAATCACACAGCAGCGCGCGAAAATTCCTCGGAATTTCGCGGCCTTTACCGCGAAAGCTACTGCTGCTCTCGTGTGATTCAGACTCGAGGGCTACGCACGCTCATCTGCTCGCGGCTACGGCGGCGATGAATCATCGCTTGACTGTCGAGGGGCTCGCATATACTCACGCATCATTCGAAATGCATCGGCTCTACCTGTAAGTATACAAGCACGAGACGAACTTGACACGAATAGGAGAGTTTTCTCTTGGGTATATACGTTGTGTTTTTTTGTTCTCTCTTCTCATGCGTCGACGGATTAAATTTAGATTTCGGCGCTGCTAAACGGGAGAAATTGAGCTACAGGGTTGATGAGGATTGATGAGAATGGCTATTTCATTTTCGTGGGGTATTAGGGATGGATTTTAGATTGCTGGGGATCGGTTGACTGGCTATTTTCAAAGCAGGATATATCTGGTGCGGTGAATGAGGATGCGGGCTCCGAAGTGGTGGACGATTGTGAACGATCGTTTATCAAGGTGAAACCGTTCAGTTCCTGCGCGAAAGCGTGCGCTGATTATACGATAGTAAACGTACTTATTTGATGATTTTAAAAAAAATAAAATATACGATTACGATTATGAATATTTATTGGGGTTTTTGAAACTTTTAATTAGCAAGAGTTTCGAATTTTGAGAGATTTTACGTTACGTGCTTTTCGAAGTTTAGTAAAGTGTTTTCCTTTAATCTCTGTAACGGTATATTATATCCAGCTTCTTGAACTTGCTAATCTCGATGCTTAAGCCCGGCACTTGCTGGCGCATTTTAAGTACCTTATTACCGACTTTTGAACTTGATAATTAGCGAATTTAAGTGAAAACAAGAAGATGTGTCGGATTGAATTAAAAGAGTAAGCCGAACTATTACTGTATTCCTAAAAATAAACGAGTACCTCAAAAATAGCAAACTTTTTTCCATTCGCAAACTATATGAGTACATCGGCAGTGTATATAAGTAAGACACAAACACCATTGTCAATCTATACTCTAAACACGAGCCATATTCCGCAATCTATACTTCCAATTCCGAGAAATCATCGGGCGCCTCGAGTCCTCGTGTACATTCCATAAATCAAAATCTGCGCCCGATAAAGTGTCAATGGCGAGCCCGCAATGAGAACCTCGCGCGGCTACGCGTAAAAGCAAACGCGTGTCGTCCGCGACGATAACCCATCCGATTCAACGTAAATATATAGGTATAGACTATAAATATAAAAAAAAGGAAGGCAAACATGCAGACCCAAGTTTATCGGGCGGATTAAATTCGCGATATATATGTATAATATATACTTAGGTACTTGTATAGACGTTCGCACGTGCGACATGCGATTCGCTTCGCGCGCCCGCGCGGATTCTCATTTTCTCAATGTCATCGGCGTTATGTCAGAACTCTCGCGGGTTGGATCACGCTATTACAGGCCGGATTTGTTTTCGAAAAATTAATTGTAAGGTATTATTGCAAAGATGTGCAATGAATGTTTTTTCGAGTCCGAAGGAAAGGTTTTTTTTTCTTCGACAAATGTTAGAGTGTTGAAGTTTTTTAATTGCAATGATTTATTGCAAGAATAAATCAGTTATTGGAGAGGAAGATACTAATATCGTGCGATGACTTACGTGTTTTGTTATTAGAAAGATTACGGATTTTTCTAAGAAATATTTAATGAAATAATACTTTGTATTTATAATGAATGGTCTGCGATAGACAATAAAAATAATTTTTGTGTTCTGTTAAGAGATATGGAGAACTTTATTATTATACCAGCACACTTGGATAGAATAACTATATCAGTAAAAATTAGTATGTTCAATTAAAGCAATATAAGTGTATTATTTAAATTATAATAATAGTGCGTATGTATACTCAGATTTAAAACAGTAGAGAATTTATATTACCCTATTTGAAATAAATTAATTTTCAAAAATTTATTCTAATATAAGTAGTTCATTACTATGATGATGATTATGCAGTGACTAATAAAACTATGCAGTGTATAAATAATCATACTACTTAAAATCCAACATTTTTGATATTTATATATGTTCTTATCACAATATTAGAAAAGTATTTTGAAATCAATAATATAATCAACGTATCACTTTTTGAGAAATTATCTTATAGTCAAATAAAAGAATTCTAAAGAAAATGGCAAAATATTTGTTTTGAGTTCTATAATAGCAAAAAAGTTTGAATTTCTTACAATATATATATGTCATAAGATAACAATAAAAAGATAATTTTTTAATATATGTAATATTGCAGTAAATTGATTGTTAGTAACTTTGAGACCATCAAAACGTACTTACAAACTTTGTAGAAATTGCTGCACTAAATGAAAAACGTTGTTCTGCTTCTGAAAATGTAAGAATATAATTACGCATTTTTCTATGGTCATAGCTACTTTGAAACCTATTTTACATTTATGTTTCCGTACTTACGATCTCCAAATCTATTTCTTTGTTCTTTACTTAGTTGTATTTCAAAAAAACAACAAATTCTCCTATTTTATCAGAAAGACAGCAAAATCAGGTCCGCACACGAAGCACGAGTGATCACTCTGACGCCATCTTGGGAAAACGGCTCTCGACTGTTTCCAAGAAACCCGATGGATAGAGTAGGAATTTACAGTACCGACGGTTGCTCTGATCCAAGGAGCGAGATATGCGCGGGATTCAAAATTTATACTGAAGAATTCAAGTCGACGGTAACAACATGTGAACTTGGTAAAAAGATCTTTTGATGGTAATACGCGCTGTATTCGTTGCTGTTAAACCTATTTATTTGATGTCGAACGTTTTTACCGATGTTCATATTTATTTAGGTCAATAAAAAATAATAATCACTGTAATATAGTTTTTTATCAAAACAAAAATTATAAGATATTTCATTCAACAATGAAAGAAACAAAAAAAGTTCATTTTATCTTTTATATGATAACGTTTAAATACTACGCATAGATGTAAATTCAAAGATAAGTGGTACTTATTGATAAATAAGGATCTTCGAAAACTGATAAGCATAGATAGAAGTAGCCTAAATTAATAACTATTTCGAGAAGAGAGATAAATGAGTCAATTACGTATTTTTTTTAATGTATAATTTTAAGAAATAAGGTGAGTATAAACTTAGAAAATAATATTTTATCTGAATTTAAGTATTATAAAAGACTGTTGCTTCATTATAATTCAAATAAGTTAAAGCATTATTAAAATAACATTTAATAACTATTGTAACCAAAATAACAAAAAATCAGTAAAGATATTGAAATATTTTCCAACGAGAAAAATTTAGAGACGACCTCGTCCCCTTTTAAAAGATTCCTTTCTCTTCAGGAAAAATCTATGAGGGGCTCTAGCTAGTCTGAAAATATCAACAGACAATAATGCTGCGTCTCCACTACCTAACTTCACGTTCTCGACCGCCTTCCAAAATTTCCGAATCATCCTTTCACACAAGACGACGAAACAGCGATAAATTCAAAAGCTTTATATATTTCCCACATCTCTCCCTCTCCGATCCATATATAAACCTCTCAACGACTCAACGCCCAACGCATGACAAAAATTACACAACATATCCCCGAGGAAGCTGCTGAGTCGGACTTCACGCTCGCCCCTCTGCAGCACGCGGCGGCATATCATATGGGAAGAAGAAAGGAAAGGCGAGCTCGAGTTGCTGCGCTGCCGTACGATACGTTGTGATAATACGTGCGCACGCACACAGAGGCGTGGAAAAGTTGGCCTGCTCGCTGCGCAGGCGCTTGCTGCACGACGCCACGCTGCTGGTCTTTAAACGCTGCTGCTGCTGCTGCTGCTGCTGCTGAGTGCTGCCTCTCTGCTGTGTTCCGATTTCCCTGCGCAGCAGTCTAGTCCTCTCTCAACTCAGCAGCGTGTTCGAGCGTATAGCAGTATCGAAGGGCGGGTTGGAACGTGTATAAATACATATATATATACATATACACACACGGTATAATATATCTGAGAGTGAGAGTGGAGCACAGCAGCGGACGATATGCTCGTCGACTCCTGTCGTGCCAGTGATTCCTCGACGACTACTGCGCTCCAGTCCTAATCGCCCAAGTCCAGTGTCTCGCAGCGTGATAAACAGAGGAATATATTGCTGTTTGCTGCTGAAGCCAAGGAAACAAAGAAGCCAAAGTAAAACGAGGAATAATGACGCAGGCTAACAGGTTAGTTTCGTGTTTACGTTAAGTTTTTGGGAGAGCTTGGGGTTTCGGAGTTCAGAACTGCGTATAAAAGGGACAGGCGGGGACACAAAGGAGATGCGCCTGAATTTTGATTCCAGGGAAACAAGTCAGCAGTTTACTGACAGAAAATTTTCTATGTTTTTGAGAATGCAAGGTCGTGTGGAAGGACTCGATTTTTAAATAAAACGATCTGGATTGTTTATGCGAGATCGTCCGTTTTGAATATTGGATTTCCAATGGGTGTCAATTTGTGGGAGAGGCCTTGCAGAGCCTTTGTTGTTGTAATGTACACAGAGCAGCTGATGTTATATCACAGCTTTTTATAGGTCCATAAAAGTAAAAGTCATTTGTCAAAAGTCAAAGTATAAATGATTTGGCAATTGTGACATCTTGTGATATTCTAAGCACATGTTGTTAATATATTTTTTTTTTTTACCAATTTTCTAAAAAGCAATGACTCTATTTCCCCTAGAAATTTATTAATCAAAACTTATTTATCTCGTTTGATACATGATATGTTGTATGGAGACCAGTTTCACAGCTTATTTTGTCATTCACTTTCTACGGTGTTTTTAATACTTGTTGTAATACTTACTGAAATTTGCAATTATACTAAAGCTAAATATTCACTTATCATATGCTGAAATCATTACAAAATATTTTGTTTTTCTAAAAATATTATTAACTAATTAGTGTTAGTGATCGCGTATTTTTATTGATTATAAATGGTAATTACCAAAAAGTTTGCTATCTCTTTTAATACTTAGTTTACTTCTTTGATAAATACAGATAAAAATTGTTCTATACATAAAAACTTGATAAACATTATTCTTTGTTTCATATGTACCTATTTATCAATGAATTGTAATAAGAATTTTAAATAACTGCATTAATTTCTTTTGTCAGTAATATACTTCATTTCACAGTTAAATAATCATTTCTTTTTTAGACATTTATCAAGATCAATTTTCAAATCTTATTTTTTTTTTTTTAATTTTTAGAAAATCATAAATTTTTGGAAAATCTATAATAATCTATAAATATAAAGTATTATAATAACTTATTTTATAATGTGTAAATATTATTCTAAGTCACTATTTTATTTAATAGGAAACGTAGTCGTGACAACATGGATGAGGAGAGTCGGGAATTCATGCCGCTAAGCAAGAGGATAAATAATCTCCATATAAACAATTTCTCAGGAGTACAGGAAGGGTCACCTGAACGACTAGATCCAAACTGGATGAATCAGAATTTTGTTCCATCTCCTAATCACTCTGAGCCATCTCAAGGCTCTTCGTCCTGTGATGGCTACAGTTCCAGTCAGAGCAGCTACTCAGAATATAATCCAGATTTGAGTGCTAGTGACAATCCATTTTACTATGAGAACAATAAGCTTCTGTTCAATTTGCATATGGAGCGTCTGCAAAGAACAGAAAATATTTATTGACATTCAAATTTAGAAGAATAAAATGACTGATACTATGGGTGCATGTGTATTTTGTTTGTGTGTATAATTGTGTAAGAAAAAAAAACTATGAAATGTCTTAGATAAAACGTATTAAGGATTTGCATAGTAATTAATAATCATGAATAAATTCATACATTAATTTTTGTAATTTAATTTGAAATTAGAATAGGTATTATTTTTCATGAGGCTTTTTACAAAATTGCCATACCTATAATCATATTGCAAGCTGTAAAACTAAAAGTGCTTATGACATACATTGAATCAAACAACAGTAGCCTTTTGAAGAAGATGTGACGAAAATTGTTCAAATATGTTTTAAAGAAGTTACATATTTTCTTAAGCAATATAATTGCAGTTATTATTATCACTTTTAAATTAACTAATAAAAATTTCCATATATATTTTACAAAAAAATTTAAAGTAATTCTATATATATGAATAATTGCTTTATTGTCATGTACGTTTGAATTTTTAAAAAATTAAAAAATTTTATTTAGGCCAATTCATCCTTTACATAATGACTTTGTATTTGATATTTTAACATCTTCATTTTCACATAAAAAATTCATTAATATAATAACATAAATTTTACATTTTACTTAACAAATCTAATATTGAAATGATCATAGTGATTCAAGTATATTTTTCAGAAACTTCTTTAAAACTTAAAACATTGGAAAATTGTAAAAAAAAAAAATAATTGTGAGAAATAATTATTTAATTTTCTTCTAATTGTTTGCCTAAAACTAAGGTTATTTATAGGATCATTCAAATGCACAATGTGCTGTTTTATAAATCTAAGTGCGATCTTTGTTAAGTATTTGATGTTGCGTTACTCAATACGTGACTAAAAAGAAGTACAAGCTCATTTGTTGAGCCAGTGATGAATCGCTTTTTATGATGAGTGTAAAAAGTGCAAGGATGTTTCTTAAAGTGTTTTAGAAAAAATGCACAAACCATTCCATCATATTTTGCTAAAAAGCAATACATTTTTTATTGTACAAGTAACATACACGTTATTAGTACAAATATATATATATACAAAAATTGATAGCTAGTAAATTTTTTGTGCATTTATATTCATTAAAATTGTCATTGAAGTTCATTCATTTATAAAAAAAGATTTTGCATAGATAAAATAAATAACAAATGAAAACAATCAGGGTAGAAACTGTCCATATTATTTATTATAAACGTTATTTTAAATCAAGTACATAAAACACTGGAAGTAAATAAGATTATTACACAATATTGATGAATAAAAATAAAACGCATAATAACAAGCAAAAATACGCTATATGAAAATAAACTCAGGTAATTGCAAAATCATTTTACCAAGAGTCTTAGTAATAAGGAGTGTTTGATCTGGAAAATAAATTATAACTACATACAATATTTTTTAGGAATTAGCTCAAAGCAAATGTATTTTGTCTACTAAAATTAAAAGCTTTAAAATAACAATAAGTCATAAATATTGTCGATTGATTATGAGCAAAGTTGATTTAAAAATGTAAATTTAGTTGAAAAAAATTATTTTATGAATAAAAAAAAATATTAAAAGCCTTTAAAATTAATACGTATAGTTGCATTTAAACTTTTTTTATAATACCATTTTCTCTTCAAGTCCTTATTTATTGTTTACAAGATTTTTTTTACTTCTTCATTTTATATATATATGATAAAAGTATCAGTAACCGGTGGGCAGTATAATTAGATCACTTTGTATATACTTCTAGTAAAACTTTTAATGAAAAAGATATTAGAAATCTTGATAGATAAATGAAATGCAAGTATAGTATTTATTACATAATATAAAATTAGATTGCAATTTTTAAGAGAACGTCACATTATTCTTATTAGTTAAATTTCAAAATAGCATTTTGTGATTATAATAATTAATCACAACCTAGTTACATAGACCTAAATTAAAATTCTAATTTTTTAACTAAACTGCAGAAAGTATTCTAAAAATAATAATACATTTGAAATCTTTTAGAACACTCTTATCTATCAACTATGAACGTTAGACTTATTATACACATAAACGAGAACCATTCACCTTGTCGTCTTCCAGAAATTTCAAATTTCCCGCTTCGACTCCTCACCTCGACTGTTCCCATCCACTCTCGAAATTCAAATCTCCCGCCTCGCTCTCGACTCCTCGCTCGGCCATTCGACCTATCGATATCTCCGCAACGCGCGGGGACCGAACGAGTAGCGTTTTCTCGCGCGCGCGCACCGTACTTGCTGCGTGTCATCCCCGCGCGCGCGTACAAGAGTAGTCTCGCCGAGTTGGCCGCGTTGGTCGGCCGCCTATATGCGGGGAGAGGTGGTAAAAAGTGCCGTTGTAGTAGGGGTGAGCGCGAGAGAGGCAAGTACATCGGACATACTTATACAGCCGCAGCAGCGAGACGTCAGCGGCGCAGCGCACATTGCACGTAGGTATTATATATATATATTCTACTCTCTCGCTTTTCCCTCTCTTTCTCTCGCGGGGCCGACGAACCCGAAAAACCGAGCGGGAAAAGAGGGGGAGGAGGAGGAGAGGAGGAGGCGTACGTATGTAAGAGCCTTTCGGAAGGGACACGCACACGTGGGCACGCGCGAGGAGCGCCAGCTCAATGACTGCACATGAGCAGCGGACCGTATAGTGTTCGCGTGCACTTACCTGCGAAGGTGTTATAATGCATTTTGTTATCAAAATTTCGAGAAGTATAGGGCGCATGCGCGCGTTTATTATACTTACGGTGTCGCGCGCGCGTGTTAGGTATATATAATATACCTATATGATGTGGTTGACGGGCCTTTCTCGATGTATCAAAATATTCATTCGCCTATCCTGTGCGCGCGGACTTTGATCAATAATTTATGTATATACGCGGATGGGATTCAATAGCCGTATATAGTACTTTTGATGAATTGTATAGATATATGGTATAGGTAGAGATCGAGTGCATCTTTTTCGATGGATTAGCCGCTGAAATATTTAATTTCTGGTGAATTTTTTAGTCGACTTTTCGGGATAATGAGATTAGTTTTACGCTCGACTGATGAAGGTAAAATTGATAGGAAAAGGTGTCACGAATTATCGAACGGAGTTTATTAGCGATTGATTTGCCTTTTTTCTCAGTTTTTTGATAGTTACGTATATTTTTATTATCTCATATAGGTACTTGAATCACTTATAATACGAACAGAAATTCCAATAATTTAAAAGCTTTTATAATAGGGAAATACATAAATGTCACTTTTCAAACGAATTTTTATTTTACTAATACTAAATAACAATTTTAAAGTTACGCAATTCCTTTTAATATTATATAATATTTAATATTTGTAAAAATTTGTATATTATTTCCGTGTATGTTATCTTAATTGAATTTTCATTTGCGTAAAATGTTTTTAACAAAAGGTTTAGAATTCCGAAGTAAATTGTGGAAAATCATTGGAATTCTACATAGTAATGTCAAATGCTGAATTTAAGTGCAATTAATTCAATAAACGAATGTATTTTATGTATTAAAAAACCTGATTGATATTAAAATTATAAAATCGTTTCGATTTTATTCTGAACTCAATAATAATTATAATAAATTAAAGTTTTTTTTTTTTTATAAATCAAACAGATACTCGTGATATTTTTAATTATGTAATACGTATCTTACATAAATACCTAGAATATCGGTATGAATTCAGCTTTACAAATGACCAAGTAAGACAATATTACATTAAATTAATTATTCAGCAATACGAAATACAAAACGAACCTAATTTGTCTAACCACCCCTACAAATTCTTAATTTCATCGCAAAATTCATAATCTCCTAATCTAACAATCACGCTCATCCAACAATAATTCTCCATCATATAGCGTCATAAAAATCAAAGCACCGAAAAATTTCTTCGTCCAACCCGAAAGACGAAAAAAAAAACTCGTACCTACCTCTCGGCACGCACAATAGCACGGCAGCGGCGAACCCTGACCACCGAATTAATTTCCCATGGCCAGGCGAGCGCGCGCGGGACCGAATTCCCAAAAACCCGGCGTCGAAAAAGAAATCCCACCGGACCTATCATCCGAAAAAACCTTGTCTCCCGTCTCTCTCGCTCTCACGTTCTCGAGCTGGTTGCCGCCGAGTGTTCTCAGGTACCGTTAGGTGAGGCGAGTGCGCGCGTCGCTCGGCTCGGAGCGAGTGCGACAAGGACAGCGAGAGAGAGAGCGTGCTATAGTGCTTTCGTTCTGCTTCTGGCTCCGCGGCCTATGCGCTACCGTCGGCCAGTGCCAGAGCGCGCGGCAACACACAGTGTGCTGTGCTCGGCGGCTATACAGAAGAGTCAGGCTCGCCGCTTCGAGCGCACGCGCGTGCATCGAGCGTTCTGTATTTTCATATATATATATACACCCACACATATATACACACATTGTATAGTAGTGGTACCTATATATCTATCGTTTATATACTGCAGCCGCTGCACTCGTCGTGGAAAATCCCGCGCACACGTGCGCCAGAGTGCACGCAGGCGCGGTGATAAGAGGATAACAGTGAAGAGAAGCAGCTACCACGTCGAGGAGGAGGAGGAGGAGGACAAGTGTACATGAATATAAGAGAGGAGAAGACGACGAGGACGACGTCGGAGAAGGCCAAGAAATGAGAAAGTCTCGGACGGCGAGCGCTGCCAGCTAGCGCGCGCCACACTGCTGCTTTCTCTCCAGTTGTAGTGTGTCTCGGTGTGCGAGTGTGTGCTCCGGAAAGAGTTTCTCCCGTCGGTGCGCAGGTAAGATAAGAAGAGAGACAGGCATATCAGGGGGGGAGCTCTTTTTCTCCACTCTCTCTCTCTTGCTGGTATATAACCTCTATCCCGCGCACCCTCGTCGGTGCGACTGGTAAAATCGCCGGCGGCGGCGGCGGCGTCGGCCCTCTCTTTTGACACATGCTTCTCTACTGCTCTGCGCTTGCAGCAGAGCACGGAGCAGAGCAGAGAGACAGAGAGGGGACGGGTGGGGTGGCAGTGCGGGCCGCAGTGGTGGAAAGCAACGCGGACAGAAGGAAGAGA